>APFE030103869.1:7629-35296 GCA_000404065.3 Pinus taeda | reverse complement strand
AATTCTTTTATGGTTTATAAGATAATTTTTTTTAACATTTTTTATTTTTTATTTTTGTCTTTTCTATATATGTTTTTATATATGTTTTTTAGAGACAATTATGTCATGTGGATTGAAAATTTAATTAATGGTGTATAAATATGTAGAATATTGAAAATTCAAAGTATTAATGTTCTTTTTAAAATATGCGGAACAATAAAAACCTCACTACCAAAAAAAAACTAAAAACAAGAAAATATGAAGAAAAAGACCACTTCAAAAATATTAAGTTTACAAAATAATTATTTACATTTCATACATTAGAAAATAAAAAAAATAAAAAAAAGGTTTTAAAAAAAAAAAACATTTTAAAAAAAGAGTCTGGTGCAAAATTACCACATTTTTAAATCAGCATAAAAAACACTACCATTATAAAACACAATGTACATAAAAAAAATTATAGTGCTAAAAATTAAGCTTTAAAAAACACGTGTGTTCTGCATAACCCCTTTTCGAAATCGGGTCACTTTTTTGCTATCTCTACAAAATGGGTAATAGTATGGGTTCCCGTTTCAAAGTTTACATTGTTATCATATATCCTATAGAATTTGGTGTAAATATATATTCTCAGTTGTGATCCTTTTGTTTTCCCAATCAATTGCAAGTTTTGAATCTCCCATGATTTGAAGTGATTTTACTCTTTTTAGAGAAGCTACTTCTAGTAGTGTTTGAAGGGCTATAAATTTTGGTCAGTTGTTGGTGCCTCTTCTAGGTGCATATGCTACCTATATATCAGTAGACTAGGAAAGAAAGAGGACCACACCCACCACACCTAGGAGGAATTCGTTGGTCTATAACCTCAAAAAACCCCATGGAATGGATTTTGTGAGTGGGGAAATGGAAGGAATTCAACGCTTTAAATACTTTGGCTCTACGTTATATTCCTGACAGATTTTTGTAGCCAATCTTGTTGTGACCTTTGTAGGGATTTCTCTAGAGCTGAATTTTTTGTTCTTTGTAGCCCACCATATGGATTTTATAAGGATGCATGGAAATACTTTGTAGCACTCATTATATTTATTAATTTTCTAGGCTTTAAACCTATCCTTCCGTCTTGTTCTTTTCCAATGCAATTTATGTATAGTTTTTGAAATATAGTTGTTATGACCCATCTTGTATAGGAGTAAGAGAGAAACAAGTGAGGGACATTCTCGCTTGTTTCTTTTCCTAAAGGGAAAAACTAGGTCCTTACCATCCTCTTCTGATGATTTTATCCCAACTGAGAAGTTTGTTTGATAAATCTAATGAAAATATTATTTTTAATTTTAGTGGAGCATGTAATTTGCATATATGATACCACCACTAATGTTTAGGGTTAGAAAATTTGTGTTCCATGTGGTCTTGATATCCCAGTTTTGTTGTGAATTTTTGGGCCATTGATGGGGCTCTTTAACCATACTAGGTCATCTTCTACCTCATCCTTCAGTGTGATGAAATTCGATGTTATAATTCATATGTAGTTTTTCCATTCATTAGCTTCATGACATGTTAGGTTCATATTGGAAACACGTTTCTAGCTTGTCACTCCCTATTCTTGTGGAGGTTGATCCTTGGTGTCCATAAGCATGTAGGTCCCTGAGATGTGTAGTCTATTTATGAGAGAGTTTGATAGGGTAGAGTCTTCCGTTGCTCCTAGCCAAGGGTCCAGGCCCAATTTAATATGTTGACCATTACAAACTTACCAAACTGGAGGAGTCGATAAGTGGGAAGGCTATAACAAGGAATTTTCAAGTATTTGATCCTATAGGGGACTTTCTAGGAACATGAAACCAATTTGAGAAGGAAACATGAGGAATATATTTTTCTTTGAGAGTGTTACCCCAAAGAGATGTCACTGTGCACTAGTCCCTAGCATATTCTAGTTGCCAGGGCCTTGCTTAAAGTGTATATGTTCTTGAAACCCTAGGCACCCAATCATTTTTATAGTGCCAACTTTCCCATTTAACAAGTGAGATGCCCCAAACATGTTTATTTCCCGTTGAAATAAAATGGAGACAATATTTTATGATTTTTGTAAGGATTCCTTTTGAAACATATGAGATTGGACACCATTAGACTGGAACGCTTTCTAAGAAAACCTTGATAAGAATAACTCTGCCTCCTCAAGAAAGAGAAGTTTGTACCCATAAATTAATATGGGATTCTAGCTTTTGGAATAATCAAAGACAAGAAGTAAAGTGATACCTCAAAGGTTTAAGGAAGAAGTCAAAGTATTTGAAACCATTATCTAGTGAGAAAGAATAGGAGAAGATTCGATTAAAATTGTGTAGCTTGTGTAGGAAGAATATAACGGATAAGGAAAGATTTGGAAGGGTTGATTTGCATACCAATAGCAAGGTAGAAGTGGGAAATGGAATCTATAAGGTGAGGATGGATTCAGGGGATCCATTTGAAAAAATGAGGATGTTGTGAATGAAGAGGAGGTGATAGATCTGTAGGAGCATAACCAATTCAATACCTTGGATACAATTTGCAAATTTGGATTCCTTGATTAGGGTATTGAGAGCCTTAGCAACAAGAATAAATAGGATAGGGGAGAGGGGGAAACCTTGTAGAAATCCTAAAGTGGATTTGAATAAAGGAGAAGGAGAGTCATTGATCAAAGCAACAAAGGAAGCAAAATTTAGGCACGCCATGATCCAGTTGATGGTTTGAAGCCCCATACCAAGCTTGTGAAGAACAAATAGTAGAAAAGTCAAATTAACTTTATCAAAGGCCTTTGAAAGATCCAACTTGAGAGAAAAGGCATAGAAATTTATGGATTTGATGGAATGGAGGGTCTCTTATGCAATAGAGATCACAACATGAATTTTTCTGCCATGTAGGGACCCAAATTTCCCGTCAGAAATGAACTCACTGAAGATGGATTTATGCATTGGAATATAAATTTAGATATAATATTGTAGATAGCATTATAATAGGATATGGGTATAAACTCATTAAATGTTTCCTCAACTTTTTTTTTGGGAATGAGAGCAAAAAAGTTGAAGTTTAATTCTTGAAATATTTTACCTAAACATTGGGATCCTTGAACCACCTTGAGTAAGTCAACATTAATTAAGTCATAGAAGTCCACATAAATTCAATAGGGAGACCCTATGGTCCTAGGCTCTTTCCTCTTTTCATGGAAGATAACATAGATTTATTTATTCCTCAAAAACTTCAGCTTCTATAACAAGATTCATCTCTTCAGTTACAAAGTATTGAAATTTTGAAAGAATTTCTAGAATTTCCCTAATGAGACATCATGGTGGCTCATGTCTTAAAGTGTATCACTCCCTCAATTGATTTATCCTAGAAGGTATATGCAATTGAGCCATCATGTTTTCTTATCTCCCAAGTGGATTTTTTCTTCTTCTATAAGAGGTGAGTCATGAAAATACTTTGTATTGTTGTTGTCTCCTTCTTTTATCCAAGTGGATCTTCTTTTTAGCTCCCATTCAATCTCCTCCTCCTTTACAAATCAAGTCTTTCATATTCTACATATATTTAAGAGGAGATATTTTCATTAGAATTAAGAGCTAGTGGAGAATCATATAAGGAACGTATCTCTTATTGAATAACCCTAAGCCTCTCTATTTGCTTTTTGATGTAGATAGAGGATCAATTGTTTGAGACATATTTTAGATTTGTTATATTGGAGGTGAATTGTACCATGTATGAATTGAAGGAGGATGCTTAGAGATGTGTCCAAGTATCCTTGACTAGACTTTGTAAGTTTTCTTTTGAGAGCCATGTGTGATTGTAGAAAAATGGAATCAGATGTTTTTCGGCATCTTTGACAAGTTAGAGAAAAATAGGGAGATGATTGAAGATCGCCCTAATATAAAATCCAAGTTTGAGCGATGATTGTTGAGTTGTAGAAATTGGAAGAGATAATAAATCAATTGAGCCTTTTAGAGAGCTTAATCTCTAGAATATAAATGTATCCATTTGAGAGTGATATTGGGGGCTCCACATCTAAATTATTTCTGAGGAATAGGGAAGAGAATTGTCCACTGTTATAAAATCAAAAGGCATAAATATTTTCTTATGCTCACAATTACTTGTGATATTCTTGAATTATTATTATTTTTATTTGTGTTCTTCTTATATATTTTCATCAAGCAATAATCGAATCAAAAGCATGAAGACCAAGGACACCAGATATGGGCACTCAGCTAAGGCTAAAACCCCTAACCCAGTCAAACTCTTCCACTAGTAGATTCAAATAAAATTGAGACAATTCAAGGCCTTAGACCAGACCAAAATGCCTTCCTCCCTTCACCAAGTTAGCCTTCCAAATTTATTGACCAATCTTTAGTAGTAAATTCTAGTAAAAAAACTTCAACCCAACTACAACTTAGAATTTCATCCCTCCAACTTCCAAAATTTCAGCCCTACTACAGATTTGTGATTTCTTCCCTCCTGGAGCAACCCATAAACTTGCACATGTGGAAGAAAAGAGAGAATTTTGGCTTCTTCTTGGTTAAAAATTGTCTCCTTCTTCTTTGCTATTTTTTCTCCTTCTTCTTTAGGTATTTCATTCTTCTTTCGTCCTCCTGCAACTACAGATCAAACTTGCTGAATGTGATCTCTAAATGAGGTTGAATAGCCAATATATAGTGGTTTCTAGCTCCTTTTGAGGCCGAATCGTAGAACTTGAGGCCGACTTGGAGGAGGATGCTTATTTGACATATTGTACATAAAATATTTTTTCTTTCTTGATATACAAATCCCAATAAGGGTATATTAAATGATTAAAGGACTAAGACTGAAGACATAAACCCTAGAATCCTAGAAAGGAGGCTTTGACATAGAAACAAATAAACAAAGCATGAAACCCATGCTTAATAATAATTTTTCTTTTATAGATAAGTTTTATTTTTCTTTATTTTGACAAATACATTACATCATGAATCAAATACAATTATGAATACTGGCACTAGTTACATTCTTTAAAATCCACTAAGGGGGTAAATCCTTGGGGAGGATCTCCAAACCTCTCTCAATGAGAGGATAAGATTTAGGTCACTTCCAATTATCAAAAAAGGATTTTAAAGTGTTCTTGTGTTGGAGATATCTTCACAAAAATACTTACACTTTGAGCATGGACCATAGATGTTTATAATGGATATATTATAGTCTAATTCCATGTATGTGTGGGCTCCATCCCATTAGTAACTCAACCCAAAGACCATCGAAATCCAAGGTGTTAAATGACCATTCTTTCAACCAGGGTTCTAATGCACCTATCACTTTGGAACCTTCAACCATTGTTTCTTGGAGAAGGAGGAAATTGGTTTTATGGAACTAAAACATAAGTTTGAGGGCTAAAATTTTAGGGGCACCCCCTAAGACCTGGGTATTTAAGGAGAGAGTAATCACGTAAGAGGGGAGGAGAGGGATTTTGCCGTTCTAAGGGCCTAGGTGATGATAGATGATTTTCCATGGCTAATGTCAAGGATGGATTTCTGTTGCGCTTTGAGAATATTAGGCTAGTGTCCCACTAAGTTGGAGAGGAAGGGATATAGATCTAGACTTCTCGTGGAGGAAGTGAACTCATTTAATTTTACTTGAGGATGAATCTCATAAGGATTTCGAGAGGCAAGGATTTTAGGAAACTTCATAGAGGGTAGGAGTGGAGAGGAGGGAAAATCCAATGGGGGGTTCAAGAAAAGATGAGGCTCTAAGGAAGGGGAGGGAACAAGGTCGAGGGGAAGGGAAGGGGAGATAAGGGGAATGAAGAGGTTTATAATGGTGTAGATGTCAAAGAGGGAAGGGGGGGAGTTCAAAGGGTTGGAGAGATAGGTTGGAAGAGGGAGCCGGGAGACTTGGAGGGGAAGGTAGTAAATGGGGAGAAGGAAATTCCAAAACTGAGGAACTTGGAATAGAGACATTAGAAATATTAGTAAGGGGTTTTGACTACTTACCAAGGGATTGACTTGCCTAAGGAGGCTCATTCCAATATGAATACTCTTTCTTGGAATCCATAACTAGTTTTGGGTTGGACATACCTACTTCTAAAGTTGTCTATTCTCCATCACCGTTTATACACATTGCTACTTTTTTATCTAGACTTATTTGTCCTTTGATGGCAAGGGTCCAAATATAGTGCAATGTTTTATGATATGTTCTATGGAGTGACATCTAAAGCACTTTATTTGGAGTCTCTTGTAGGCCAATTTCTATGTACGAGTAAGAGAGATGTATGTTAGTTGAATTTGCCCTAGTAAATGCCCAATAAAGTCCACCTCCTTGTGCATCTAGAGAAATATATTGTATAATTTCTTGTCCTAGTTGCCTTCTAACATCAAAGATATTTTTATTTTGTTTCTTAATGCTTATAGGACCTTTTCATACCATAAAATGAGCGGGATGATTGGAAGGACCATCCAAGATTTTTGTTTGGAAATGGATTGGCGAGTGGGCTCGAAATTGATAGTTAATTTTTTTTAAGGAAAGGTCAAATGGACCCTAGATCCATTCTTGTGCCATAATCCTACTACAATTTTTATTTGAGGTGAATATGAAGAATACCCATTTTCTTATTAGAAGGTGGCAGTGGGAAAGTAACCCAAAATGGGTTTCCAAGTGTTAATTAATCAAGCATCCATGGCTTTGTTCGAAGGGGTTTTTCCCCTAGAACGTTCGTATCAAAACTTTCCCAAAGAGAGGAGGGATTTTTTTTTTCATGAGAATGTATTTTCCCATAATTAAAGAGATGCAAGAGGGTTGAGCCTTGATCAAATGTTGACAAGGGAGGAAACCAATATGGAGAGAAGGGGCGACGAAAAGTGACCAGGATAAGGGGTAGCATGATAGGGGAGAAGATGGAGAAGATGGGGAAAGTGGCTTCCCAGTTGGTGATGGGGGAGGTAAGTGAAGACCTATGGGTGAGGATCCCAGGGGGCACAATATTCGATAAATATAGGAGATTCCATTAGGATGCAATAACGTAGAAGCAAAAGCGGCACATGGATCTAAGGTTGAAGGGTCAAAGCAAGATTGATCGTATTCATCTCAGGTGTGAAAATATATCGGTGTTCTAGGCTATTAAAGTAATTTAGCATGTCTAAGTCTGAATCCATCACTAATGAGGAGGAGTGAATGCGTCTGGTGAGAAGCAAGAGGTTCCGTAGGAGAAACATCCAACACAAAGGAAAAAGTGAGGTAGGTAGTGGAGGTCGACGTCGAAAGTCATCAAGACAGGGAGAAAAGAGGGGAGGGTTTAGAAATGTGGTAGAGGACTAGTGACTCGAGGCTTAGTCATGTAGGAGTGTTAGAAACATATTAAACTCCTAAAGTCACAAACCCATTTTTCATTAAGAGGAAGGATTCTTTTTTTTGTGTGTAAATCAGCAGTTTTATATTAATTCATAAAATATATAAGATACAAAATGGTCTGCATGCACAAACAAAAGTAAAGATTCCTTGCTCGTTCAAAATGATTATGAGCCGCTAAAACTCTATCTTTTGACCCCAAGGAAAACCACACAGGGTTGCTCAAAGAGGGGCTTGAGACTACAAAACGATTTACCCTCTTGGGCGACTGGATAGAAAGAAAGTGGGAGAGCCAAGAGGACCTCCTAGATCCCAAGAAACTAGTAACTTCGAAACCAGAAACAAAACATGCCAAAACAAGAAGTTCAAACTGAAACTGTAAAGCCATTACAACTTTAGGATTACATAATATTTACTTGGAGCACTCGAGCCAGCCGGAGTAGTCGTTTTCCCAAGCTGAGGAGCATGCTGAGTGGTCTGTTTCCCTTGACTGGTACCGGTAGCTTCCTCCGAGACCTCCCCCATAGCTGAGGGATCTTGGCGAATGGAGTGCCTAAGGAGACGGATGAGGACACTCATTTTTTTTTAGAGTGTGCCGACTTCCTGAGTCAGGGCGCTGAGATTGAAATCTATGGCTTCTAGTTTAGCCATGTGCTCTGTTGAAATTAGGGAGATAGCCTGATGTGCTTGATTGATGTATTCCTCCTGCATGCTAAGCGCCTTGGCTAGCATAATTTTCATCCTCCACATCTCAGTCTGGGTTCATTCAAATTGTGTAGCTCGAGTGGTTGCAGTTCCTAGATCTTGAATCCATTCCACTTCCTTCTCCAAATCTTGCTCCTCCAGATGTTCTTCCTCCTCTGCTACAACTGCTTCTAGCTCTTCGATCTTGTTCTTTTCCTTTTGGGAATTCTAGGTTTCATAGGCTTCCTGGGCCTTCTGAAGGTCTCTGTTAGCTTAGACATTTCATCTTCCCTCACGAGCCATACTACTATTGCAGAGTGTAGAAACACTAAAACTATTATTATCACAACTATTTCTATGTTGCATGTCGTGGGAGAGTTGTGTGTCTATCTTCTGGTGGGAGGTCTTAGTTATAGTAGAGGGTGGCCATGTTTGGCCTAAGGTTTCCCACTTTGCCGTCGGATAGGCGCATATCTTGCCATAATAACTGTTGTTCCGATTTCCCAATTCCTGTTCATGATACGTATCCTTATTATTAACTCTGCCACGCTTGAGCCAATTTATGGAATGCCAAGTGTCCTCCTTTGTGATTTGCTATCGGTGCTACTCATATTTTTTGTTGGATGTATGCCTCGGTCCATGCACTTTGTCCTTGTGTGTGAATTCCCACTTCTCCTTTTGTACTTCCTAGGTCTACCGCCTGATGTTCCTCTGATTGGTTGTCTTCATTCACTTGTTAAGGCGAAATCCTTCGTGCCCCTACACCACTTCTTCCGTTAACTTATGTCTTGTCTCGATAGAAGTGCGCACTTACTACGAAGTTCAGTGCATATGACCTCATGCCAACAGGTGTCCGAGTAGGCTAAGTGATTATCGATCCCGTAGTTGGCTAGATGATCTGCCACTATGTTTGCCTTTCTTCTCACTGCATGTAGTATGATTCCATCAAGGAATGAGAGGTGATCAACTATGAGCTCTGTGGCCTTGGCAAGCCTCCAATGTTTCGTGACCTTACTCAGTTTGGCTCCCGAATACGTTCTTCTTGCTACCATGATCACCAATTGAGAATCCCCTTCCACCACGGTGACTCCTGTTTTCAAGCGCCTAAGAATTCTTAAACCTTGCTCTAAAGCTGCAAATTCCATTTCATTATTAGTCCCTTCACCCAACGATTGACTGTAAATATGTTGAATTTCTTCTTTGTTGTCCCGAAGAACACCGTCAATACCTGCAGGCCCCGGATTTCCCCGACATGCTCCGTCAAAGTTGAGTTTATGAAAGCCTATCGGTGGAGGAATCCAGGTATTCACGTCGGTACTTTATTGTTGTCGTTGATTTGATGAAAATGTGATGGTTCCCATCTCAATACCAAATGCCTTCAGAATCTGTAAGTCCAAGATTGAGATGTTCTTGTCCTGTTCTACTTTCCCTTTAGAGAGAACTGTTTCTTTAATGTTTTGCAGAATTGTGTCTTTAATAAAGTTTATGTTTCTGGTTTCATTTAGGAGTACTATCCTAATTCTTTCTTTCCATACTAACCATGCTATAAACCCTGGGATAAGTTTCCATATTGTATTAACCATTTGGGTTTTGGAGAAATTGCCTCTCCAATTCTCTATGGTTTCCTGAATTGAATTCCTTACCCTATCCATTCTCTTAAGAATGGTTTCCATCCAATTCCAAAGGTTGTTTGTCCATTCACAAGTATTGATGAGGTCATTCATGGTTTCCTCCTCAATTGCACACAGGGGGCAACGTGATGGGCCTATGAACCCTTTTTTCCTAAGGTTCTCTCAAGTAAGCGTTCTTCGGTGCATCAAGAGCTAGAGGAAAGTTTTAATCTTTGGCCAAAGTTGAGCATCCCACACTTTACTGTGCCAATTTACTTTTTCTTCATGTTCAGTCCCTTCTATATAGATTCTTGCTTCTTTGTGTGTGAAGTTTCCCCCCTTGAGCTTGCCCCAACGTAATTGGTCAGTCTCCCATGCTTTCCTTATCTTTATTTTAGCCAGCTCTATCTTCAGTGCTCTTAAATTGTTGTTTTCTCCTTCCAACGGTTCTGTCTCACTGAATATCCACATTCTCCATGCTTGGTCATTTTCAATAGGTTTCTAGTAATGGTTCACTGTTGTTCTCCCTAGCTCATGTTTTCTTCTTTGGATATTTAAGCATTCAGGGCTTTCTAGCTTAGGTAGTTGTTGCCACGCATCTTTCCAGAATAGGGCATTCTTTTCATCTCAAATTTCCCAAAAACTTTGCTCCTAAATTATGTGTCGGTTAGTTCTAGCCAGGTTCCAAATTGGAGAGCCCTCAATGGTTTCTTGCATTCTGATTAAATTCTGCAGACTGTGATTGTGTGCATACTTCTCTTTCCAATGTTTGGCCCATGGTAAGTTGGGTTCCTTCAGCCACCTCCACCATAACATTGCTCCACAGGCCTGGTTAACTGTGGATGGGTCCTGCAGATTCAGCCCACCCAGGTGTTTGGGTTTGTAGATCTTATCCCATGCCATTAGAGACCATTTCTACTTCCCTGAATTACCCAACCAAAGAAACTCTCTTTGGATGACTCTGGTTTTCTGAAGAACCCCTTTAGGTGCTGGGAGAATGCAAAGCATGTAATGTGGAATGGCCTGGAGGACAGATTTGGTGAGGAAAAGGTGACCTACAAAGTTGAGGGTTATGTGTGTCCAATGATGACATATTTTCTCTAGGTTGGCTAAAATTATTTCCCAATGCAATTTCTGCCAGGGCCTGTCAGTCAGTGGAATGCCAAAGTATCTTGAAGGGAGGTTGCATCTTTTGAAACCTAGGATGGTCGAGAGATTTTTCTGAACTGCTAAGTGTGCATTGAGAAAGAAAATGGAAGATTTTGTTAGATTAAGCTCCATACCTGAGGCCTTCCTGAATCGATTGAGAATACTTCTGAATCCAAGAGCTTCTTTAACCGATGGCATGTCATGCAGCATTGTGTCATCCACAAACTGTTGATGTGTTGTTGTAGGGCTAGTGGGCAAGGGTTGGAGTCCCTGAATGATTCCTTCCTCTTTTGCTCTTCTGATTAGTCTGCTTAAACCTTCCATTAGAATCACAAATAGAAAGGGGGATAAGGGATCCCCTTGCCTTAAACCTGGGGAGGGAGTGAACTGGGCTGTTGGGGCTCCATTAACCAGGATTGAAAATCTTGTGGATTTAACCAAGGCTAGGATCTAGATTACCATTGTTTAGAAAAGTCGAAGGCTTCTAAAATAGCTTTCAAATAGTGCCATTTTACCTTATCATAAGCCTTTGATAGGTCCAACTGCATTAGCATGCCTGCTTTTTTCTATCTCCCCTCTATATTAGTAAGATGTTGTCCAAAATATATCTCCCCTCTACATAGCCTGATTGCTCTTCTGAAATGATACCTGGAAGAATTGGTTTTAGTCTATTGGCAATGACTTTAGAAATAATCTTGTACAAGACATTGCACAGCACAATTGGTCGAAACTTCGATGGAGTATTAGCTTCCTCCTCCTTTGGAATAAGGGCAAGGAATGTAGAATTGAGGGATTTGAGGATTGAAGAGGAGCGCTGGGAATCCTCCACCACTTCCCATACCTCTATCTTGAATATTTCCCAACACGCTTTGTAAAAGTCGATGGTGAATCCATTAGGTCCAGGTGCTTTACCATTTGGCATATCTTTTATAGCCTCTTCCACTTCTTCCAAGGTGATTTCTCGATTTAAAGCTTTGTTTTGATCCTCCGTGATGAGCTTGGGGATAGAAGTTAGAAGTTCCTCAATGGATTCCTCTCTGTCAATCTCCGGTTCCCAAGAAATCCAGCTAAAATGGTTTATGAGAAGGTTTGAGATTTCCTGGTGAGTTTGTACAGAGGTTCCCTGATCATCTTTAATGCTTAATATTTTGTTAGCCCCTCTGTGATCAATGGTAGATCTATGAAAAAAATTGTGTTCTGTTCGCCTTCCTTAAGCCATTGAATTCGAGACTTTTGCTTCCATAGTGTTTCCTCCTGTTGGCATCTTAACTGCCAGTTCTGCATTAGCTTTTGTTTTATGTTCATAGTCTCTTGGTCTATGTTGCCTTGGATCCATCCCTTGTGAATTTGTTCCATTTGCTCCTCCAGTTTCTTTTTTTTCCTTAAATATGTTACCAAAGACTTCTTGATTCCATACTTTAAGTCTGGCTCTGATGTGTTTAAGTTTATATTGTAGAAGAAACATTTTGGTTCCTCTTATGCCTAACGATTCCTTCCACCATTGATCAATCTTCGAAATGAACTCGGGATGATTGAGCCAAAAATTTTCAAATCTGAATGGCTTATTTATGGGTGTGCCTTGGATGGCCACAGTCATTATTATGGGCTAGTGGTCCGACCCTCCACTGGGAAGTATGTCCGATTCCATAGTGATCCCTTCCAGGAGAATAGTTTCTGTCACTAAAATCTGTCCAGTCAAGAGGTTATTTTCCTATCACCCCCCCTTTTGTTGTTCCAAGTCAAAGTGCCACTCTTGGGGAAGACATCTACCAGCTTGGCCGATTTAATGAAATCTATGAAAGCTTCAGTGTCCCTGTTGAGCATTCTAATACCTCCTCTCTTTTCCATGAGCGAAGTGATCATATTGAAATCACCTCCGAAGATCGCTTTTGCTTGTGGATATCTTAGCTTTAAGTTGGATAGAGTTCTCAGTAATAGAAATTTGGCCACTAGCTTCTGAGGGCCATAGACATTGGTGCATAGATATGTTTATGGATTCCCTACTATTTGGACTTCTATTGATATGTGAGATTTGGCAGCTTCAGAGGAAATGAATTGGATGACCTGTGGATTCCACAGAATGACCATGCCTCCTTCCCAACCATTGCTTGTTGTTTCTAGGGTATTCCAATCCTTTACCCAGTTTTTTACTGATATTGACCATCGTGTTGCTGGAGCATTTATTTCTTGCACAAACACTATGTCTGGTTGTTCCTTTTAGACCTTCTTCTCTAACAAACACTATTTTTTTGGCTATTTAGCCCTCTAGCATTCTATGGAAGTACTTTCATAATAAACGTTGTTTAGGAGGTTAGTGAGAATGCCTCAAGGGCTTTCATCTTACCTGAATTTAGGAGCATTTGTCCCAATTCTTCTAATGCCTCATTGTTGGTCCTTCTTCCTCTTTTTTTCTGATTCTTGGAGTTGGTGGAGGTTTGATGCAGTCCCTGCACTCTTATCCCTATCCCTTTTGCTGTTCCCAAGCTCTTTCTCTGCAACTCCATCTCTGCTTGTTGTCTTGCTATGAATAAATTGGTTGATTTTGTTTACCTCCTCTTCCGATATGTGTTCCATTCCCTTCTTTTTCCAGTCTTCTACCATATTTGGTAGATCCATACCTTCTTTCTCAAACATGTCACTTAATTCCATATCTTTGAGCCCTATTTCGTTGGTTAACATTTCTGAATCTTCTTCTACACCTTCCGTTGGTCCCTGAGCATGAGGGATGTTGTTTGAAGGCTTCGACATTGGTTCTTTCATTTCTGGTGTGACTGTGGGTCTGCTTACTTTCAATAATTCTTGCTCTGGAATGTTGTCCTCTAACTCCGTTTCTGATTCTAACACCTCAAAAGAATTGCTTGTATTTCCAAGGGAAGTGCTTTCTTTAGTCTGTCATTTTTTATTTGCTCTTTGTCTTGCATTCGATCATACAAAAGCTTCCTTATTCTTATCTCCTTTGTTTTCCTTGGCTTTCTCTGCCATTTTGTTCATTGGGCATTCTATGATCAAATGTCCATGCTCATGACACTTCTTACAATGGAACGGGATCTGCTCATAGTCTATGGCTTGAAAATACACTTCATCTTTGTATTCCAACCATAGGCCCTCATGAAGTGCTCCCGAAACATCCATCTCTACACAGATTCTGGCACAAGAGGTATATCTTTTTTGTAATGTCACTTCTGAGGCCTTGATGAAGGTGCCTAACTTGTTGCCTATCTGTTCCAGTGCTGCATGTCCCCAATAGTCAATCAGAAGAGAGAATAAGCGAATCCAGACCGGTACTTGTTTGAAGGTTTCATGTTCTGGCGCGCAGTTGGGTTTCCATGGTCGCACGTAAAGACCTGCTGAGGCAAAGAAATACGGTCCTCCATCAAATATTTGATCCTTGTCTTCCAGATTGGAAAAAACTACTGTAAAGAATCCCTTTGCTCCCAAGTGTAGCCTTTGGGTTTCCATTGTTTCTTTATCCACATGCACAATGCTCTTTCTATTGGCCAAAACCCCATGAACCTACAGATCACTGCATGTTCAAGCATGTGGTCACGGTACGCTTGAAGTTCCGGGTCATAAATTATTACCCTTAGGGTGTTAGTGGCTTTGGGCTTACACGGACCTTGGATTTTTTCCCAGTGGTTGCTGACGTTGTTCCTCCCTTTTCCGCCTTGTCTTGGTTTAGATTCTCCTCCTCTTCTGTTGCTTGTTCCTTCTCCGGCTTGTTTCCTTGTGAGACCTGTGCTTGGGAAGGATTCGTACTGTCTCTGTTCGCTGTGCTTTTACTTCCAATGATTTCTTTATGTTTCTTGGTACTTTTGCCCTCATTATTCCTCTTCCCCTTGTTGATCAGATTCTCCTTACCTGACTTCTCAGACCCTGATATATGCACCCCGTCCTATGTAGTCTTCTCCTTGTTCATCATTATCTGTTTGTATTATGGGGTCCCAATGGACCCCGCGTTTTCCATCTGTCGGGTCAGAATCTGCCCTCTTCTGCAACGCTCTGGCTCTATTCTTCTCCAGAGAAAGTACTAAGGCTGCAGATGAAGCCGTTCTCCTTCAAACCCTAGTCCAGAGAGCTTGTCCTCCGCATTTTCTCAGAATAGATCCAGAAGGATTCTTATATATATATATAACCGTGTATTTGATACTTCAGAGTAAAAATCAAAATGTGCTTTGTTGTAGGCTTGGTGTTTGACTACCAGAATAATAATTTAAATTTAATAAATTCATGTATTTAATTAATTTGAACGAAAAATTCATCACAATTCACAATTCATTTTTCCCAAGGCAAAAAAATCATTATTTTATTAAATAAACAAAAATGCATAGTCTAATTCCCAGGGCATTAATAGTGCATTTAAGCCATTGTCTTGACATTCTTGTGTCCTTTTCTCCTTTAGCCCAAAATTGAAAATTGTACGTGTAGAGTTACATTTGTATTTTTTCTTCAAACAACATAAAACAAGGCTGCATAGTTAGTGTTCCCTGCTGTTTAGATTAATAAAATATTCTAATGTCATGATGTGTTATATGTACTCTAAACAATAATAAAATTGTAAGATGAGTTATATGAATATTTGTTTAACATTTTTTTCATTAATTTTTTTAAATATAATTAAACATTTTTTTGGCAGATAAAGGTTATATATATAATTGACATTGAAGAGAATGATAACAAGTTAATAATTATTTATTTAATATCGAATGATGGCAATTTTTTTTATATAATGCTCATATTATAATACACATGTCATGTCATTAGAGTATAGATTGATATAATGAGAGTTGTACAAATTGTACACATGATATTTTTACATATTTTTTTCAAATTATTTTTTTGTAAATTAAAAAAATAATGTTAAGTTATGGTATGTTCTATGCTTATAGCAGTTTACTTATCTTTCTTATTATTATCCATAGATTAGCAATCACATGTACATAAAGTAAAGTGCAGATAGAACATTAAACGATCAACAGAAAACAAGCCAAGACAAAAGACAAGATGTGGCGGCTAGCTAGGGACAAACCCCAATGTGGGGAAATCCTTTGATCAAATCTTCTTTTTTCTTCAATAATTCAGCAGAGGGAAATAGTACGTAAATCTGATTTACATTAGCAACAGCAAACCCTAGATAAGCCAAACTAGGGTAGACAATATCTTGCAAACCAATCGTCGGATCGACTTGATTCCTTCACCGAAAAATGCAGCCTTCAGAGGAGATCCAGATTCACTTACAACGCAGTTCTGAGAGGCAGATTGATGGTCAACGTTGGTCAAACTTTGGTTCTGCAGTTGCAGCCCTAAATTCTGCACCTTCCTTTCACACGTGTGAGAGAAGAGTCTATTTCTGCACAGTAGGAGAAGAGCCTCTTTTTTGCGCAGGAGAGAGAGAGAGATGTGATGAGTTGAGTAAGTCCAAATGAGGAAAAGACCTCCTGTATTTATACACAACTGTTGATGATTGAATATATGCGACTGTTGGGCTTCTGAGCCTACATGAGTTGTAGGCTGGCTTGATAATTATTCTATAATCAAAATAAATTCGTATCTCCATAAATACTTATCGAAATCGGATGATCTTTAGATCAATCCTACACCTCTCGACGAGAGGAATCTAATAAAAATATTATCAACCATGAATAAGATGACCCACATGGAGTTTGGCGTTAATTGCCAATTTTAACAAATAAAACCCATAAAAATTGTCTATTCAATACTTTACACCAATTAGAAAATGGAATTTTTGAATTTTATTACCAAACCATTTTTTATTGGTACATAGTATAATATATATATATTATATCTATATATATATTTATTTATTTTATATATAAGTTATTTATTTATTTGTTTTTTATTTATTTTTTTATTTATTTATTTTATTTATTATATTTTTTATTTTTTTTTTTTATTTTTTTTAATTTTATTTTACATAGTATAGTGATATAGACTAGTAATTTCATTAATAGAGTAACAAAAAGTCAAATTTTTGCCATCTTAACAATAAGAGGGGAACATTCAACCAATCATATTGAGATAAATAGAAATAAATTATTTAAAAATTAATTTTAATTTCATATATTAAATTTAGATAGATTTTAAATTTTTTTGTTAAAGAAAACACTAAGCAAGTCAATGAAAAACTGAATACGTTATATCCTGCCAGTGGCAGGTATAATAAGGAGTTATGTTAATTTTAATGTTAAAAACAACAAAATGTTATTAATTCTAATGCTAATTGAAGATTAAAATTAATTTTACAAATTAATGTCACCAAGTAACAAATGTTAAATATTGCTAATTAATATACAATATGATACTATTCCTTATGACTGACCTTTTAGTGACTCGAATAAAGATTGGGATCAATCAAAAGGTTGATTGATATAAGGGCTCAATTCCGCCACTGAGAACCAAGATGTTTTCTTCTATGCAGGGGATTTCTACAATGCAACAACTAAAATTAAATGCAGTCCTATTATAATGTGCAAAAAACAAATATTAATCTTACTCCTATGTCAATCAAAAGAAGGATTAGTCCCTTTCTAAATCTTTCGATTAGTCCCTCTCTCAATCAAGAGCAAAATAACATGAAAGGGAGAAGAGACAGAGATGATATTGAAAAAAGATAAGGATAATACGTAAGGGAAATAGTTCCCAGACTTATTTCATGTTCAAACAAATGTATGCAAATAAATGCCTACTAAATAGTTAACAAACGTCTACTTACAAACATCTCTAAATACAAACAAAGTAATTGCATAAGAATAATGATTCGGGCCACAATATTGAAATAGTTCTAATGTTATGATATGAGTCATGCAAAACTCATTACTTCTTTTTACTAACATGTAGCTATCAACTAAAAGTGATAAAGATCTATTTCTATGCAGTTTTCAATTTTCAAAATAATTTCTGATTGACCCCGCAAGGTATTAACTAATCCTTCACGATTGTTATTGTACAATATGTAATTAGTTTTAAATTCCATTTTTACGGTTAATAAGTCACCGAGACACAACTCTCTCGTACCTAAATTTCACATGTATAAATAAGTAATTTTATCATTAATACATTGCTCTTTCATTGTGTTCTTTATTCAGACTTGTACACTGGTATCAGAGCCTCGGTTGAGTTGTTTCTAAACCCCATCTATTTGAAGTCTGTGGCATAAAGACCCCATGTATTTGAAGTATGTGGCGTAAAGGAGATGCAAAGATTATGAGGATAGATGAATGAAGCAGAAGGTTAACCCAATGGGATGCCCAAACTATTGACTCTTTGTAAGTTTTATATATTTCTGTCATAATGAAAGACGATTGGAGAAATTGAGTGGTATACAATGTTTTTTAACATATTATTGGAAGTTAGAATACACGTTGGAGTTTTGAGTGCTTGTTGTTCTCGATAAAAATTGCCAAGACTGAGTCAAATACCAGTAATGGCTGGACTGTTTGCTAAAAGTTTCGGTTCCATGCATCCAAGGGCAATTTTTTTGTTTTAATTTTGAGAGGATTTATTTGCATTTACTACAAAGTGAAATTTCTCAAAGATAGTATTTGCATTTACTACATTAAACAAGAGTTTAATCACAGTAAAATTTCTGAAGGATAGTATTTGCATTTACTACAGTAAAAAGGAGTTTAATCATAGTAAAATTTATGAAGGATAATATTTACATTTACTACAACAAACCAGAGTTTAATTACAATAAAATAAATTTATGAAGGATACTTAAAATGAAGGATATATATTTTTTGATGGTTTGAATTAAATTTTTAATTGAAGTGGAGTTTAATTACAATAAAATAAATTTCTGAAGGATACTTAAAATGAAGGATATATATTTTTTGGTGGTTTGAATTAAATATTTAATTGAAGAGTGGTCAGGATATATATATTTTTGGTGGTTTGAATTAAATTTTTAATTGAAGAGTGGTCAATTTTCTAGTGATTTGAAATACATAATTTTTAAGAGACCATTGGTAAAATAAAATATTTGGAGGCTAATAAGATTTAAACCTAGCTCTTTGCTCGACTATTTTTTGAAAATTTCCATTAAACCATAAAGCCAATTTTGTTTGAAATAAGGGGAAATGAATTTATATATTTTCAGAGGCATTGAATATATTTTGAATTTGAAAGGATTTGAAGAATATTTGGTTGCATAACAATTATGACTTCAATCGTTTCCATAATTGGAGTTGTTCTTAATGGAAAGGAAAATGATCAAGAATGGTTTAGAAAGCTTAAAAGTGCCCTTGTTTTTAACGATTTGTGGGAAGTTTGTCAAGGCAAGAAGGATAGTGACAGAAAAGAAATTGCACTAGAGCCGCCTGATAACGAGAAACAACATGCAATTTGGGATACATAAGACAACATGGCATATGCATTAATAATTGCATTGGTCACAAAAGAGGTAAGTTGATATATTGTTTCTTGTGGTACTACATCTCAAAGCTTTAAAGAAGTTGAAAGAATTGTATGATTCACACTCAAAACTTGAAATTATTCAATTGTTGTTGAAGTTGTTCAATTGGAGATGAAAGATAATGATCCATTGAAGAGTGTTCCTGAAATAAAAACCATTTTTCATGATATAAAAGCCACAAAATTGAAGTAGATTTACAACTTACAGCTTTTATAAATTTCCTTCACCCTGTCTATTCACACTATTTGGAATCTCTCCAAGCTAGCGGGAAGTTAAAAGACATTTCATTTGATAAACTAATAAGCAAAATAATTGAGAGAGAAAAGACCTTTGGGAAGAAAGAGGCTCCACCTAACTCTAATGTATAAACTTCATGCCTTGCACAAAAGGATCAGAAGTCTCATGCCGAAACCTCTAGAGGTGATAAAAGTAGTAGAGGTTGTGGTAGGAGAAATTATAGAGGCGGGGGGAAGGAGGGGTAAAAAATAATCAGGGAGATAGACAACAAAATGATAGACAACAAAGAAATTTTAATGATAGACCAGCTATCAAATGTTTTAGATGTGGTAAAATTGGTCATACTTCTACTAATTGTAAAATACCTTGGGAGAAAGTGAATGAAAGGAGATAACATTTGAATGAAAATAAAGATCAACCACTACCAGATAAGGGAAAATCGTCAGAGTCTCACATTACATTATCTCTCACTGTAATTTTAATATTAATGATGTTTTCAACACTGCATTTTCTTCATGACGAGATAGTTGGATTTTGGATTCAGAAGCCACTTGTCATATGACATCTAGGCGACATTTTTTTTGAAACTTTTAGTGATGACATTTACTTTGCTATCAAGGCTCAAATTAAACCTTTTGGAATTGGGTCTATTCATTTGAATATACCAAATCTTGCACATTATGTTCTACAAGATGTACTTTATATTCCACAATTTCAACAAAATTTGATGTCTCTTATCCATATTCGACAGCAGGGGCATTCTATTCATATATTTGATGGCATCATCGAGATAAGAAGAACATTTGATCATGCAATTATTATGACCGGTGTGGAAGAAGGTGCGCTTTTAAAGTTAAATGGTACTTCATCTACTAATTCTCGTGAAAGTTCTATTCTTTTAGCGCAACAAAGTGATATCTTGTCTCTTAGCTTGTTGTGGCATGCTCGATTTGGTCACATCAATTATGACAACATCAAAATTATAAAAGGCAAGGTATTAAAGGTCTTCCGACAATTCCAAGAAAGGTTACATTTTGTCATGCTTGTATTTTGGGAAAACATTGTAAACAACCTTTTCATAGTTCTTCTTTTAGATCTTCAAGAAAATTAGGTCTTATACATTTATATTTATGTGGACCTATGCCTCTTGCAATTACAAATGGAATTAAATATGTGTTGACATTTATTGATGATTACTCGAGAATGCGTTGCATCTATTTGTTGAAAGATAAGTCACACATGTTTGAATTTTTAAAACTTTTCATTTAATGATTAAAAATGAAATTCAACAAAATATAGGCATTCTTAGAAACGATAACGGTGGCGAGTATACTTCTCATGTTTTTGAATATTATTTGAAGGAAAATGGAATCAAACATCAGACTACCATACCTTATAATCCACAACAAAATGACATCGTTGAACGAATGAATAGAAGTTTGCTTAATATGATTAGATCTATGATGTTTTTTAAGAATGCAAAATTGATGTTTTGAGGCGAAGCAATTCTTTGTGCAACTTATATTAGAAATTGTTGTCCTTCTTATGTTATTAGCAACAAGACTCCTTATGAATTTTGGTGTGATTGACTCCCAACTGTTCAACATTTTAGAGTTTTTGGATCAAAATGTTATGCTTTGATTCCTAAGTAACAACGAAATAAATTAGGAGCAACAAGTCGAAAATGTGTATTTTTGGGTTATTCTAATACTTCCAAAGCATATAGACTATATGATGAAGAAAATAAGAAGTTTATTCTTTCCAGAGATGTTATTTTTCTTGAATCATATAAAGATAATTCAAATGTTGATAGGCAACTGGCTCATTTGGAGAAATTTGCATCTAAAAAGTTCTATTTTGAATATGATAATGGTGTTCCACATATTGAGGGGGGGTTCCTATTCTAGGCCAGTCTGTGGTTTTTCCATCTTTGACTCATGATGATGTTTATGTTGAAGAGAACTTGGAGGATAGTGTTGTTTCTACATGGTCAAAAAGTGTTCTTGAAGAACCTGTACACCAGGATGAATAACCATCACAACCACTTCAACAACCTTTACAAAGATTTGCACATGCTCAAAAATTTCCAAGCAAGTATGATGATTTTGAAACGAAAGTCTTCTAAAGGTGATTCAGGTAATGTTTCTCATGACTATGAATTCAATCATTGTACAAATAGCGAACCTAGTTGTTTTGAAGAAGATGCTAATTGTGATGAATTGAAGGATGCAATGCAAAAGGAATATGATGCACTTATTAAGAATGAAACTTGGAGGTTAGTGGATCCTCCTGCAGGTGTCAAACCCATTGGTTGCAAATGGGTGTATAAGATCAAATACAAAGCAGACGGTTCGCTTGATAAATACAAGGAAAGACTTGTAGAAAAAGGCTACGCTCATAAAGAACGTGTTGACTACACAGAGACATTTGCTCCTACAACAAAATGGGGCACGATTAGAACTATGTTTTCTCTTGTAGCTCACAATAGCTGGAAGATACACCATATGGATGTTAAAACAATTTTTTTGAATGAAGATTTGAAGGAGGATGTTTATATGTTTCAACCCAAAGGTTTTGCTGTTAAAGGAAAAGAGCAAAAGTTATGTAAGTTGGTTAAGGATTTGTATGGACTAAAGCAAACATCTCGTGCATGGTATCAAAAAACTAACTGAACACCTTCTCAAGTTGAATTATAATTTATTTGATCTGGATGATGAAACTCTTTTTGTTAAGAAAGTTGGAAAGTCAATTGTATATTTGGTCACGTATATAGATGATTTGATGACCACATGAAACAATGATGACTATATAGCGTCTGTTAAAAGAGAATTATTGAAAGTTTTTGACATGACAAATTTGGGTATATTACATTATTATTTAGTGATTGAAGTTGATGAAACCCAAATATATTTTCATTTCTCAGAAAAAAGTATATCGGAAATCTATTGGACAAATTTGGGATGTAGGATTGTAATCCCGTTGCTACTCCTATGGAGCAGAATTTGAAACTTACTTCCACTAAAGGAAGTATGTTTGAAGATCCAACAAAGTATAGATAACTTGTTGGAATTTTAATTTTCTAACTACTATTCGACCTGACATATCTTTTATTGTAGGGATACTTTCCATGTTCATGCATTAGCCGTGTGAAGGTCATTGGAATGCAAGAAAGAGAGTGCTCAAGTATTTGAAAGGAACTCAAACATATGGCATCAAATATTCCAAAGTTGCAGATTTCCATCTCACCGGGTATTCAGATTCTGATTTTGATGGAAATAAAGGGAATGAAGTCTCTACTTTTGGTTATTTGATGAATCTTGGATCAACAACCATCAGTTGGAGATCACACAAGCAATATGTTCCTGTTGATTCTACCACTGAAGCCAAATATGTTGCAACAACTCAAGCTACAAAAGAAATCATTTGGCTTCACAAAATACTTGAAGACTTGCAGGAGAAACAAAAGGCTTTAACTCCACTACTTGTTGACAACTCTTCTGCAATTCAGTTGGCCAAGAATCCCAAGTTTCATGATAGAAGCAAGCATATTAACACCAAATATCACTTGATTTGACACTATGTAGAGGCCAAAGTTATTCATTTGACTCATTGCCCTACTTCAGAGCAAATCACAGATATATTTACAAAGCCACTGGGACATGAAAAGTTCAGAATGTTACTTGGCATGTCAGATGTCCCTTCAGATTAAGGGGGGGAATGTTAACTAATCCTTCAGGATTGTTATTGTATAATACGTAATTAGTTTTACATTCTGTTTTTATGGTTAATAAGTTACGGAGACACAATTGTCTCATGCCTAGATTGCACATGTATAAATAAGTAATTTTATCATTAATACAATGTTCTTTCATTGTGGAGTTTATTCAGGCTCGTACAAAAGGTAGCTTGATAAGATTCTAAATGAACATACATTGTAAATATTTAATAATAGTGATGAAACCAAACAAATATGCTCATACATCAGGTTTGAATTTGAAAACTGAAAGATTTGTTTGCAATAAAGAGAATAAGTAATGGTGTTTTACAACTGATTACAAAAATAAATATTGTTTAATAAAAATTGAATCAAATTCCTGAAATGGAAGAGAATTGCAATAGCACAATTCCTCTAGTGCATCTAAACTTGATTTCCTGTTTGCAGAAAAGGATTCAATCCTGACTATAATAGTGGAAATGAGTTTCCAAGAGCCTCTTTACAAATAAGTTGTGTATGCAAGAACTCTTCTGCTTCTCCTCCTTTGGATTCGAATCCCCCAACATGATGCATTGTCCCCCTTTTTAAATCATTCGAGACATTATAATTCTCCAAAATTGCCTAAAACAAATCAATTACATATTCCCAGTATTGGATCTGCGTTCTTCTTAGAATTGTTTTGACAAATTTGGGAATTATGCTTTTATTTTGATTGATAGGAATTTCTAATTTCCCCCGTGCCTTTACATGATTGGACCTATTTCTGAAGCTTGTCACTGTGTAATTGTGAATGGAAAAGTTTGGATAACTTCTGTTGTTCATTGTTGACTAGTCCTTGTAATCGATCCACCCTTGAAGCCTCAAGTTGAAATTTCCACATTATAATTCTGTTGATTGAATGCTTAGATTGCGCCCTCAGCCTGATGATAAGAGATGATTCAGACAATTCACACTGGGTATTGACTATTTGAAATTAACTTGAGTTTCTTTGCTTAATAGAGACCTGATCAAGATTTATGGAGCCAATTGCTCTGAATTATGTTTTTGTCGCCCAAATCTCTCCCTGCAATGACAAATATAATCTAAATTAAGTGATCTGAGAGTTAGAGTCTTCATAAAATTACATGATCATATATATATATATATATATATTTATATTTATTTATATCCACAGTAAATTCAGTACATATTGCATTGAATAATGCCAAATGCCATCATAGTTCTTCTAATACAGTCATTTAAGATCCATCCCTATTTGTTGTCACAAAATAGAGCTATCTAAATTTGTGACTATGTACCCAGTGGTAATAATACAAATAAATAGTTACAAACATTGATCCATTTTGATCTAAATAGAAAGCATCTAATGTCAATGTGTAAAGTATGATATGCATAAGAAAAAAAACGATATAAACAGTGTTAAAAAACCACTGGAAAAAATACAACATACATCAGATGTGTTCTCCTCCCATAAGTTGATGTTATCCAGGAAAGGGAAGCACACAGACATCTACTATGTTATCTCCCAACTTGATTTCGATGTGCATCCCATCCAAAGTATCCTGTAGCCCCCTCTCAGACAGGCAATCCGCATTTTGATTGAAGTCCCATCCAATATGCACAATCGTTGAGTCTCTGAAAGTAGCCCAAAGATTCTCAATTTGTCTGAATCAAATGTGTTCTCCTCCCATAAGTTGATGTTATCCAGGAAATTGAAGTACACTGACATCTACTATGTTGTCTCCCAACTTGATTTCGATGTGCCTCCCATCCAAAGCATCATGTAACCCCTCTTAGATAGGCGATCCGCATTTTGATTGAAGTCCCGTCCAATATGCACAATCGTTAAGTCTTTGAAAGTAGCCCAAAGATTCTCAATTTGTCTGAGCCAACCATTGAGTAATGGTTGGTTTACTTTTGTGCAACCCATAACATGGTCAATAATAATCTGAGAGTCTCCAAAAATGTGGATGGAAGATATGTTAAGATAGTGTGAGAACCATAGAAGAGCCCATAGAGCCATAGCTTCAACCCTCATATTCATGCCTCTGCCAACGCCCCAATGGACCCAAAATTCCTACTCCTTTGATATAACAATCCAAAAGCCACATCCACATTTGTTCCTTTGTGCCACCATCAAAAAAGCCAGTCGATTACTCCATCCTAGGGCTTGTCTTTTTGTGAATAATCTTCTTAGACCCGGTGTCATGTTGTTTTCCATATGTATACCATCTTATAATGCGTTCCATCACTTGCATATCATAATCCCTATAATTTTCAAAAATAATTTTGTTGCGCCATGCCCAAATTTCCGAGAAAAAAAAACAAGGGGGATGTTCTGCCATGGATTTTGTTCACTCCACCTACTCAAGCATTCAATAATGTTGTCGTATTGGTTATAGGGGAAACCAATGAAACTAGAAATATTCCTCCAAACCTGTACTGTCATAGGGCATTTTAGAAAAATATGGGCATTATACTCCTCTGCTTTCCTGCATAGTACACAAATCCTCGCGCCCCGCCAATTCCTCTTCTGAAGGTTCTCCCATGTTAAATTTTTTTTTTTCCAAACCAGCTAAAGAAAAAGAACGATCTTAATGGGGATTTTAGTTTTCTAGAATTTGTAGAACCAACATACCTCAGTGTTGTGGACCTCTTGGTAACATAGAGCATTATATACATCAACCACCACAACTCCACCTTCCTTCATCTTGCCTATCAAGGCAATCTGGTCCCCGCTTGCCTCACGACAGCCTCCTAGTAGTTTCATGCCAGTACTAATTTGCTCCCACTCTCGCGCCATCTTCTCGTCCAAGCCCAATTCCCACGCTCGTTTCCATATTGGAATATAACCCTACGATTCATAAATAACTTGGTTCCAAAAGAATATCCCACTGCTCTTGATACGGTGTATAAGGCCCTCTGATATACCTTTGTCCCTTTCTATGCCTAGTATGTGATCCAGTCCAACAATATTTCGATATCCAGAATCCATTTTCCAAAAAAGATTCTGCAAAAAACATTTACTGATTTTTTTTTTGAAACTGAGCCAAATGGTCTGTTAACACCCAGGTTGTTCTCTTTGACTCCTAAGAGAATACGGCCGGGGTAACCACTAACCAAACTTTGGGCTGCAGCTTCTAGCCCAGCTGCAGTCAGAGAGGGCTCTCTCTTTGAGGTTTGTCACTGCTTTCAGTGAGGGTTTTAGGCTAGTTGTGAGATAAGCTTCAGTATTTGTTGTGTATTTGGTTGGGAGGATGATTCTGTTTCCTCTAAAGTATATCAACAGAGATGATTAATCCATTGGGCAATGGGGTCTAGGAGTGTTTTCTCTTGAAGTCTTGATTTTGGTGAGGAGGAAAGCTACAGGGCCTGTGTGCACTTCATGGAACAAACTGTGAAATTTGGAGGATGATGCATATACAACTAGTAATGAGCAATGAAGATTTCGTTACTTTAAGCTGTATATTTGTGAAAGAGGCATGTCATCTAAGAGCAATCACTTGAATTCTTAAAACAACAATGCACAGTAAGGATACGGCTTAAAGGTAGCATTCAAGAATTACACTTTAAACACTTTAACAGAAGAAAAACATATGAGACAGTTCAGATTGAGCTCAGGGTAGTGAATGACTAAATCCTGAGGCTATCCTTTTTCTTTACTATCTAGAGTTTTAAACACATAGGAAACATGAGAAACAGGAAATATGAGAAACATATGGAATAACTGGAAACATATATAACGTAACGAGCCATGAGAAAACTTATTGAGTCATGTAATGAACAAGAATCCTGCAACTTTGAGCCCCACACCATCAAGAGACCAAGAGAGAACACCTCATTTGAAGAAATCCCACTGCCTTTGTATTAAACTGTCAGAGAAATTTACAATATCAGAGTAGCAGAGAATATCTCAGAGAGGAATTCTTACATCCGGAGTCCAACCCCTCTAAACAAACGCGAGGGGGAATATATAGAAGTTTGTCTACAAAATATCTCAGGAATGAGGTCATCTGAGGAAAAAAAATATCTATTACACTTGTATAGATAAAGCAGATGAGAAGTTATTACAAGTATAAATGATAGTAAAAGCTTTTAAATGCTGTCAGAATGGCTTTTTGCCCTTTGAATACTGCGGACTTTAACTGCGCTGTTCTTCATAAATGAAGCATTAAAGTGTCTTACTGCCTCTGATTTTCTGTATCTTTCTTGACTCTGCCACCTGTACCTGCTGATGTTGTTGTTGATGCCGAGTATCTGTGCTGAGTTGGCTCAGTGTCTCTATGCTTTCTGTCGTGGTTTTGTCCACCTGTAAGTGCAATATTGACTGTATTGCTGCAAAAAATTGTTTTCTCTTTCACCCCTGATTCAAAAGTAGTTTTACCAAGTCCTGCCAATTATCTGGGTGAGGAAGCTGATGCTTCAAAATTAACCCTACAGTCTCATCAGCTTCAGTATACTTATAAAAATCGGGAGGCTTATCAAATAAATGTGCTACCTCATTTTTAATAAAGAACAAATTATCTAATTTATTAAACA
>APFE030103853.1:28475-41724 GCA_000404065.3 Pinus taeda | reverse complement strand
AAAGTAACAATATTTCCACAATAAAACCATTTTCTATATGCAAATGTTGTTTATAGGAACATACAAGCAAAATTCCACAATATAGATGACCTTTCAAGCCATGCATATTTCATCTACATTCTTTTTCAAATCTATATCAGTTGCATAAAGGTATTTACCTTTTCTATCATATCTCTGCCATTAAGTTCATATCAACATATGATTTAATACTCTAATCTTACTTATATTCATCATTTAACTTTGTAAGCTACCAATATAAAATTCCCTCATCTTGTTCTAGGAACATGTGCAACATTGAACAAATTCAAAATAGGAAACATTGAAAGTCAAGATACTATAAATTTGGAAAGGACTAGTTATGCATGAATAATTTAGTTGGAATAAAATTTGTATTCTCCCAATACCAAACATGAAGGTTCTCCCAATATAGTTGTGTATTGACTAAGATATCCCTTTCCAATGTCTTCAATAACACGTCTTTGACTCTTCTCTAAGATATTCCCAAATGAATCATTTGAACAGGTACCATTCTATCAAAACATGGTTCTGCTTTCCAATACTTTAAGATATTCCCAAAGAGTCACTTGAATAGGTACCATTCTCTCAAAACATGGCTCTCATTTCCAATAGGTAGTACTCCACTCCTTGAAGGTACCAATAGGCCACTCCCTTGAGATAGAGAAAAGCTCCATCAACCAAATCCTCTTCTAAGACTTCAAGACAATCCTTTATTACAAGTTTTTATTTTCATCATTTGATGGTAGAAATAACCCATATGAGAGAAATTTTTTATCCTCTTTAGGTGATAGACCATGGAGAAATTGAGCCATCTTCCCTTCCTCCTTTACCTTCTTTAAAGGCATTCATCCAGTGTATTGTTTTTGACCCTTAGCAATATAAAAACACTTTATTCTCTGGACTACTTACATTAGATCTACTTTTTGTATTTTTATATAGGAGTGGTGCTTGAGCTCTCACCATGCATTGAGGCTATAATGCACTTGGGAGTCCCATTGACCTAAGTATAACATAAAACTTGACCTTAATACACAAGACTCTAGCACAATTAATGTTGCTTCTCATTCCAACATTTAGCATTTCCTTCATGTTATTGAATTGTGGATACTAAGACTCCATCTCCCCAATCATAGACCTAAAAATGCATGGGGAATGTTAATGTCCTTTCTCTCTAACAAACTTTTCCACATGAGGTTTTAATTTATGAACCAACACAACATTAAATTTCCATTCTCTAACTACTAAATCCCATTTTGTTAGCACCATTTCCATAGTATGAAATTTCTCATTGAAATCAACTCATGGTTACTAATCTACAACCAATTCATCATAATATCTAATTTATTTTCCTCTGTATCTGAATTTACAAAGGTAGTGTAAATTTACAAAGAATACTACCTACAACATGCAAAGAATGAAAAGTTAAAACTAGTTCACCAATTGAAAATAGATCTCCAGTTTATGGTATTGGAAATGCCTAAAATCAACTCTCTTCCTCTTTTGGATAATTTGAAATGGGTTGCGAATAAAAGGAAATAGGAAATAACATAAGTCTACATGTTCTAAGATAAAGAGGACATTTAAAAAAATAAACAATAACATCTTAAGGTTTCCAGGCACCTGAAATAACATAAGTCTACATGTTCTAACCTTAAGTTAAGGAGGACAAATTTAACAAAACAACCAATACTATCTTAAGGTTTCTAGGCGTCTTTGTAGCTAATGCCTTCGTGATTGAACGATAAAGATATATTATAGTATTATGTTGCGAGAGAGTTGTCCACTTTACAATAGTATCAACAACTTCAAGGTGACACTACCCATATTTGTCAAAAAGTATTGAATCTTTCCTTCAACAATATTCAAATGCAAAAAGATCAAGGTAGAGAAGATCATTGTTATCATCCATTCACACATGAAAGGTTAGGAATGTATAAAAACTATTGCAAAAAAAAATAAAAATAAAATCAGTGTTATAATCCATTCATACATGGAAGGTTAGGAATGTAAAAAAAGTTACTGCAAACAAAATTAAAAATACTCCAACACTTAACCGACTACATCCTTTACAATATTGTGCTAAAAAATTAACCCATAACATATTCTTAAATTCTTTAATATTTTATAAAATTAATATTTTTACCTTGCACAATAAATGTCAATTGCAATATTATGCAATTTATTCCATCAAAATCACTCACTCTGTATAATACCCAAATTTCCATAATCACGTGAATCTATTCATGAACGTACGAAAGAACCAAAACAGCCATATATTTCATCAAAATAACCTAGAAATACTGGCCAACACAAGATAACGACAAGAATCTAATGAAATAATCATGAAACCACCAATGACGAGGAACAAAGCAACATATTACATAAAATCAATTGGAAATAGCACCTAGATCTATCTAATTCACAGATACTTACTGGTCCAAGCATGGATGTTCCAAATTCTACCAAACAACATATGGGTATGAATGAAGCACAAGGACCATGGTTAGCTAATACACTTTCCCAAAAGTCCATGTACATCTCCCAATAACTTCATAAAAGATTCGGGAAAAGACAATATTTAAAATGCAAAATTTATATAAATATTTTTAAAATTCCAAATTAAGATCCACGTTAGCATCCATATCGTGCTTATTTGGTAGGTTCACTGTCTAGAACTCAAAATTATGACATTTTTTGGGTTGGGAAGCAAACATAACATGACTTGGTTGCTAGGCTACAACACGATACTGAATTGAATGAGTTGGAAGGGTATTGAGAATGGGATACCATTTGGTTACAATTTATACTTGTTGACCTTTCCAATTCTAATAGGGATCCATCATCAAGACACTTACTGAATTGAAAATCCAAACTACTCATACCATTATTTTAAAATTTATAATTTTAAATATAAATGTTATACTCCAATACTTAATTTTGATACCATTATTTTAAAATTTAGAATTTTAAATATAAAGTTTATAGTCAAATACATAATTTTGATGATTTTTTATTAAACGGATTCATAATCATTGGATGGATGAGATTTATATATTACTTTCATCTTGTGTTTTTCCCTCTCATTTTATTATAACATCTTGTGTATTTCCCTCATATTTTATTATATAAGGGTAGTGGGATGGTGAGCTTATCCAGAAAGCTAGTATTTTTATTTACCAGTGAGCTCCATCATTTCTTTTACGTGGTGGTCATTTCAATTTATAGAGTTGTTTCCACATTAAAAAATTTACATAATTTTTTCATTTAAAGAGAATGGTTTGACATGAAGTGTGTTATTCCACAAATAGAGTTAAGGCAAGAAAATTTTTCACTACATTAAGCTTCACAAAATTCCCAATGATGTTGGTGATTTAGATGTAATATTTAAGTATATTGTGAACCATCCTCGATAGGTTCAATGTGGCAAGGTTGGATGCACCAACTCGATGTGACAAGGTTAATGGGGACTTGCAACACTCCAGAAATTCTTTGGTTTGAGCCAGCTCAATCCCCTGGGTATCATTTTGTCAACTTTCATTCTCTCCTTCCAATTTGAATGCCATGTTTATTTTGGTGTTCAAACACATGGAAACGTGGTAGAGATGTAGCAGATTATTAAGCTCAAAAACAAAGCATCTTGGATCAATATTACATAAATGGGGGTTTTAAGATAATAATTGGAATACTTTTTGGTAGATTTTCTTAACTTGGGAGAAAAAAAAATTGTGTTGTCTTAAATATTGTATTTAAGCGAGTGTCTGAAATGGTGGTCTTAAAAAAATGTCTCTATAAGGACAATAGATAACACAAGCATTATTGTCACTTAGGAGACAATCTCATTCTTGCCTGTCCGAAAACAATACTCATGATTAGAGGAAATATGTCTTTAATCCTATCTATTATCTCTCTAGACACAATAAAAGATTATTTTTAAAGATAATAAATTATCACTTTTGACTATCTAGAGACAAAATGAAACAATGAATCCAAAAGAATATCTCACCATTGAAATAAATGAATATAAAATCAATTTAATTAAAAATATACTAAAAAATCATTGATTAATTCATGTTAGTGGGCAATGGAATTGAACCACCAACCTCCTTATAATATACGTGCTCCTCGATTGAGTTAGTACACTTTAAAGAATTGTGTGAGGATTTATGTTAGTCCTTGAAATTTCTTATAGCCATTAATTTTTAAAAATGATCAACGCAACAATATAACCTTTATAAAATCTATATTCATGTAGCCCCTATTTTTAACTAACTAAAAAAAAAATTAAAGGAGCTACCTCAATGTCACACCCTATAGCATGATACACACAACATGTGGAGTCCATTCAACATAATGCTACAATGTCATATTATCAGTACAAGAATGAATATGAGCATGGAAGGATCAATAGTATCAACCATCCATAAAGCCTACTAACAAGAATGTTTGCATATTGTTGACATACCATACACTGAATGTGAATGAATTTTTCGAAATGGATGGCATTGCTTTAAATTTCTCATCTTAGATAATAATTGCAACCTAAATTTCAACCGCTTTACAATGCAGTATCTATACAAAAATTGAATCAACATAGTCCATCATGAACATTCATTTAAAATGGCCATATCACATAATAATTCAACCCCCTTAGAATGCCAACATATATACAAAAACATATCCAACATAGTCCATGATTCCTTCATGTGTAAAGGGACAAATGTGTGCCTCCCTTGGTCTGTTGTAACAATTCCAAATTAGGTAAGGCTTTGTAGTTGAGGGTGTGAACACTACAAACTCTCAAGATGCTACAAAGAAAGAGGTTCTCTAGATTCCAATCATAAATTCTCGTAAATTCCAAACCACAAATTGGAATTCTTAAATATCATCAACAACACCAAATGTTGCAACTAAAAGAGATGTCAAGTCCTACGTCCATGAGGAAAAACCTTAGTGATATCATGAAATGAATTAATAGCATGAATGTATTGGCAAACAAATCATCTTTGAAATTTGGAAATAGATAGTACTAGTGAAGACAATATCGCGATATTTTCGGGGAGATGAGATATCGTTAAATAATGAATCCATATAGGTGAGGATAGTTTTTAGATAGGAGGAATGACTTGTTATAGAGTTTAGATGAGATATCACCAAGGAAATATCACGATATTTTGTCTCCCAAAAAATATCATGATATTTCGGGAAATATCGCTCTAGGATGGAAAATATCATCCAGCACATGGACAAACATTCATCATCATGGCTAGAAAAGACCGAATTCATTTATTGTTCCCTCATTTTTTTTTCTAATTGTTGGAGAAGGAAGGGGAGAGCGTTATGCTTGCTTTCAAGGAGGATTCGAGGTTTGAATAGCCATTATCGCCCCCAACAACGAATATTTTGTCGATCAAAGATTGAAGAACAGTGAGACAATCTTCATTTCTTCCAATAACAGGTATGTTCTAATAAACCCCTATGTCAATGATTTTTTTGATATTTTTAGAGTTATTCTTGCTTGCCCATTTGTCTATAGACAATTTTCTTGCTTTTTTTTCCATTTGCTTTGATTTTTATGTCCATGAGCAAATGCAAGGGTTTTCTCCATATTTGGACAACAAACTCTAGTTGATTTTTTTTAACTTTCAAATGCAACCTCTTATTGTCATTTATGATTCTTTAGTAAATTCACATTGCAAATAATGTAGAAAAAAATATTTTGTAAAATGAGGTGGTTATTACTTATTAATTCCAATTAATTCCACAACAATACTAAATCTTTCAAGCCATGCATATTTCATCTACATTCTTGTTTGAATGTATATATGAGTTGCACAAAGGTATTTAGTTTCTCTACCATATCTATTCCATTAAGATTAGATCAACATCTGATTTAATACTCCTAATCTTACTTATATTCATTATGTAACTTTTGAAGTTACCAATATAAAATCCTCTCATCTTGTTCCAAAAACATGTGCAACATTGAACAAATTTAAATTAGGAAACATTGAAAGTCAAGATAGTGTAAATTTAGAAAAGACTAGTTATGAATGACTAATTTAGTTGGAATAAAATTTGTATTCTCCCAATACCAAGCATGAAGCCTCTCCCAAGGGAGTTGTGTATTCACTAAGATATCCCTTTCCAATGTCTTCAATAACACGTCTTTGACTCTTCTCTAAGATATTCCCAAATGAATAACTTGAAAAGGTACCATTCCCTCAAAACATGGCTCTCCTTTTCAACAGGTAGTACTTCACTCCTTGAACGCACCAACCGGCCACACCCTTGAGATAGAGAAAAGCTCCATCAACAAAATCTTCTTCTAACACTACAAGGAAATCCTTTATTACAAGTTTTTATTTTCAGCCTTAGATGGTAGAAATAAACCATAGGAAATAAAATTTTTATCCTATTTAGGTGATATACCTTGGAGAAATTGAGCCATCTTCCCTTCCTCCTTTACCTTCCTTGAAGGCATTCATCGAGTGTATTGTTTTTTACCTTTAGCAATATAAAAACACTTTATTCTCTATATTACTTACATTAGATCTTCTTTTTGTATTTTTGCATAGGAGTGGCACTTGAGCTCTCACCGTGTATTGAGGCTATAATGCACTTAGGAGTCCCATTGACTTAAGTATAACATAAAACTTGACCTTAATACACAGGACTCTACCCAATCAACATACAAAAAATTTCACAATTAATGTTGCTTCTCATTCCAACATTTAGCATTTCCTTCATGTTATTGAATTGAGGATACTAAAACGCCATCTCCCCACTCATAGACCTAAAATTGCATGGGGAACACTAATCTCCTTTCTCTCTAACAAAAGTTTCCACATGGGGTTTTAATTTATGAACCAGCACAACATTAAATTTCCATTTTCTCTGACTGCTAAATCCCATTTTGTTAGAACCATTTCCATTTTTTTAGAACCATTTCCATCGTATGCTTATTCAATCTACCCTCATGGAAAATGGTGGTCTTTCACAATTTGTGAATCTTGATTCTTTACTGAAAGAATCCATTCATGCTATCAGCTGCAGATATGAAGACAAATCAGAATGCGGAAAAGAGGTATGAGTAGAGGTAGATCTGCATCTATTTGATGATGCTATGGATTTTTTTAGTTCATTGAATTAGTTTTTTCTACAGTGAAGTTGTATAAACATTTTTACTGAATGTGCATAAATTCTCTTCAGAATAAGGCAACATCTTGTTTAGGCAACCAATCACCAGGCAACAGTTCTTGAAGAAAATATCTAATATGAATGGGTTCTCATATTTTGTGTAAATTGGGTGGATTTATGGTTCCGTCACAAAAGATATTTTGACTGTGTTTAAAATGCATGCTTAAGGCTAGATTTCAATATACTGCATGCTTGCATGTCCTGCTTTCAAGGGATCTACACCATTCAATCTTTCAGATCATTTTACTCAAGTGTTATGATGGGCCTTTAGTTCTATTGAAATTTTACTGTTGCACTAGGCCATATTTTATCCTCTCACATCCCTCCCACTGGTTGCATATTGTACCCTGCCAACTGTATATATTCTTATAGGGAAATTTATCATTCCTGAGGTAAGATTGTCAACCCTTACTAACCTTTATCTTGTCAAGCTTTACTCACCTCTAATGCAACCAATCTTTTATATTTTTTTTGGATTTTGTTCTCATACAATACTTCACATTTTCCCCCTCATTTTTATATCTATTTTGGTCTACAAATTAGCAACTTTGCAAGGGTGTTCTTCATATTATATTTTATTTCCATTTTTACAACTTCTATTCTAGAGCTACGGTGGAGTACAGTTGGAATTAATGAATGGTGGAGGGACGAGCAATTTTGGGTTATTGGAGGTGTATGAGCACATCAGTTTGTCATCTTTCAAGGGTTACTGAAAGTTCTAGAGGGGATTAAGACAAACTTTACTGTCACATCAAAATATTCAGATGAAGATGGCGACTTTGCTAAGATTTATGTTTTTAAGTGGACTAGTCTTCTCATCCCTCCTACTACTTTTCTTGTTGTAAATCTTGTTGGTGTATTAGGAGGTGTTTCCAAAGCTATTAATAGTAGTTATCAATCTTGGAGTCCATTGTTTGGAAAATTGTTTTTCTCTTTATGGGTGATTGTTCATCTTTATCCATTCCTCAAGGGATTAATGGGTCACCAGAACTGGACACCAACAATAGTTATTGTTTGTTCAATTCTTCTTGCATCCATATTCTCCCTACTTTCAGTGAGGATAGATCCTTTGACAACAAACACAGAATCATCATCAAGCACACAACAATGTGCTGAAAATTGCTAAAACCCTTGTTAGTGTTCGTTAGCAACAAATAAGGAGGAACTAAAAACACATATGAGGGCCAAGAATATCTCAAATTCATTTGTATCATCTGTAGATAATAATATTCGAGAGGGAGGAGCTTTAAGTAAATTGCTTTCTAGCTAGTTCTAGCATGGGGAGTAAGCCTTGTACTGTGTCTTTGTTTGAAAGCTAAGATTGTACAGTGCAGTTGGTTCTCTGTTTCAACCAAGACAACTGAGGTTTACTTGAAGTCATGTCTGTCCCAGAACCGATATGATGCCATAGAATAGTGGGCAATGGATTATATGGTTTGATATTGAACAATGTATTTTACAAAATATTTATTCTTTTTTACGTGGCATTCCTATCATGGAAAAAATTATGGCATGTCTTAATTGAATATCATCCTTTTTTAAAAGTGAAGTGGTCAATATCAAATAATTGTGTCATGTAGGAGCAGTGGCAGTTATTAAGATTATAGGCATAGACAAGTGCCTATGAAAATGGTAAATGTATGTTGTTTGTTCGTTTCATAAAATACAATTATAAGTTCCTAGGAAAATAGTAAATATAAGTTTTTCGTTTGTTTCATAAATTAATAACTATGTTCAGAAATCATTGACCCCATCTTTAATGACTACATTGCATCCAAAATGTTAGTTCTACAGTGCATTAAATCAAGTGTGTGTTTTGACCTAACCCTGAATCATCTAAATTTGAGATTTTTTTAGAAGTCTTTGTTCTAGGTTTCTATTTAAATTTCAATGAATGGCAGTTTTAACTCTGTTAAACTTTTTTTATCAGAGAACTTGCTTAGCACATGATTCTTCATCTTTCTTTTGATACATTTAGTTGTCCGGTAATATTTCTCTGAACATTACTATTGGATGCCCAAGCTCTTCTTCTTAGACAATGTTGCAGGCTAAATGGAAAATGCCCCAACCCCTTGTTGCAAAAGTTCCATTGGAAAGCCATTTTGATTGTTGCCAGGTGTCATCTATCTCACTAAGAGAAAAATATTTTTTGTGCGATATTTGTAGATTACCAGAATCTACTCAATCAGACATGATTTCTGTTTACAGTTACTACTGGGTAATCTTGATATTCCTTCCTCTAGTTTACTTTTTATCTATCTATTTACTGCAATATTGTTAAATTGGATTATAGTGGGTATCTTAAAATTTTCATGTTAACATTATATTGCAGGTAGTAGTTCACCAAGATTACTATGGTATTTTAAGGAATTCTTTTGGAGGATGGTATTGTTAGCATGTGAAGCTTTAAACTGGCAATACCAACTCCAAGGCATGAGGCATCCAAATGTAGCTAGCCATGGTATGCCTGGTTGTGGTATGAACTGTGCTCTATGTGGTGCTTTTAAGAGGACTACTGATGGCCAGTGGGTTCATGTATTTTGCGCTAAGGTAAAAATCTTTGATTGAATGGTGTTCACTTTAGAAGAACACAAGAAGTTAATTATTCAAAATCATGTTATTGATTTTAGCTTGTGTGTTAATTATTTGCTGAGGAGCAATATATTTTCTCCCTTATGGTATCTTCATTTCCTTTGTGAACCTGCAGTGGCTATTGGAGAATACGTTAAGGAGGGGTGAAATGGAGCTTGTTAAAGGGATGGTATGCTTAAATTGAGATGTTTCTTCACTACCAGTAATGCATATAAGTTTGAGCATGCTAAACTATTTTTTTCTACTTCTTATATGCATGATTGTTTCATTTGGACTCTGTCTAGCGAGATGTTGTTAGAGAACTCTATTAGCATCCACAAAGACCAAGAAGACACGAGTAATGTAAAATTGTATTTTATTGGTAGTGCTAGCCTTGGTGTTGGCAAGCACTATTGTGATCTAGATTCATGCCCCAATGTTCTCTTTTATTTGTAGTATCTTGTTACCTGGAGATGGAGGACACAATTACCATTATAGAATATAGTTTTTCCTAAATGTTGTTTCTTTTCTTCTCTTTGTCGAGCACAAAAAATATTTTTCTCTTAAAAGCTGGCCACTTTTACTATGTACAAAACATGCATTGATATATAGACCATTTTAGTCACTAGAATGAGTGATGAATGCCAATTTAAAGTTAACTTACAATCTCCACCTCATTATTTTAATTCTATATATTCTTTGGAGAAAATATCGAAGTATTATTACCTCTAATAAAGGTGTTGGACAATTGACATTCAACCTCAGAAACTTCACTTGTAAAGGATTTTCATTATTTCCCTTACGTAAGTTATCCATATAATATCAAATTTCAGGATATGTATTTTAATATACCTAGATTTCCGCTTTGCAGATGGCTCAAATTTAACACATTCATTGATTCAACAGTTTATGGAAGGTACTAATTTTTACCATGACATTTTTACAAAAGGAGAAAGAGTAGTTGTTAGAAAGGAAAAATCAAGGTTTCGTTTTGGCCAACATGAATCTCCTACTTGGCTGAATCATTCCCCTACTTGGCTAAATCATAAATGAAAGCTTATGAATCTTGCATAGACTATTTCTTATTTCGGCAGGTCCTTCATAAATAGTGTTTGAGATATAGTTTTTCACCATTTGGTTGTTGGAGATGGATGCTAGCCAGGTTTTAAAAAGGAAAAGTTCAAGCTTGGAGTAATATTGACCTACTACCTTCCGAGAAGATTGCAATTCTTCATAAATTTCTAGCTGCGGGTCACATTGGTTTCTATGTCTTTTTCTTTTTTTTCTTTTCAAGTAGCCTATAAAATGCTAGAGTAGGTACTCCAAAACTTTTATTGGGCAAGCAAGGTGGGGTAAAATGGATTGATCTGGCATCTTTGAGTTTTATGTAATTGCACTTTCCATATATTTCACTTGCTTATTTGCTTCCACATTCCCACTTCTATTTGTGTTGCTAGTTTTAAAATCAATGCCTATATATGCGATTTCACATTCCCACTTTTATCGGTGTTCCTTTGTACTTCTCGGTGCAATTTGTAGTTTAAAAACAAATGCCTATACATGCAATTTCAAGGACTACCATAATTCTCACATAATTCTTTAAAGGGTTCTAGCTCAATGGTAGAGCACTTGATTATAAAGCAGGAGGTTGGTGATTTGATTCCACTGTGTCCTAATATGAATTAATCAATGATATTGTAGTTTATTTTTAATTAAATAATTTTAATATTGGTTTATTTCAATGGTGAGATATTTTTCTAGATTCATTATTTTATATTGTCTCTAAAGAGACAAAATTGCTCATGTATTATCTTTGAGTGTAATTTTTGATTGTCCCTCTTGAGACAAAAATTAAGATCAAAGACATTATCTTTTTAAAGAAAATATGTCTTTAATTCCAACTATTGTCTCTAGAAAGACAAAAATGAAATTGTCTTTGGAGAGACAAAAATGAAATTGTCTCTAGAGAGACAAAACTGCTTATGTTATATATTATCTTTATAGGGACAATATTTTAAGACAATTTAATTTGAGACACCCGCTTAAACACAAAAGACAAGTTTTCTTTTGTCTCAAGTTAAGACAATTTACCCAAATATTGTCTTAAAACCACCCTTTATGTTGTAGTGATTGTGGACTAGAAGTGGATTTAAATTTCCTTAAATTATTTATAAGATTTTGTTGGATTTTTTTTAGACTTATTAATTAGTTAAACCTCGCTATATATGTATGATGTAGGATTAACTTAAAAATAAATAAATAATGAAAATACTAAAACACTTCTCAGTATTGAAATGTAAACATTTCTGAGTATTGAAATGTAAAGGAAGCAGAATTTATTGTAGTAAAATTTGTATATATAAGTAAAAATAAATTGATACTCATAATAAGAGTCCAAAAAATAAATTAATGTCATCACATTTTCATTTAAAAAAATATAAATTTGAAATTCCAACTTTAACCCAAAATATAATTTATTGTTAAATAAAAAAATTGAATTTGAATATAAAAACTCCCTTAGGAACACTACACTACTATAGATATCTTATTCTTAAATGATATTGAGAAGATTTATATATCTTATTCTAAAATGATATTGAGAATATCCATTGAATAACATTTCAAAAATGTATAGCAAACTACTATAATGTGAGCTAGCTTATTAGGTGCTTTATTGTGACATTGTAATAATAAAATAGGTATGGAGTTAAATAATGTAAAATCTAGTTTCAAAAGATAAAATAGTTAATATAACATATAAAAATGAACTAAATAAAGAAATAATATAAAACAAAATTTTGAAAAACATAAATAATAATTAAGATCTCCTAGGTTTATGATTTAACAAGTAAAGTGAAAACATTAAATTGACATAAATTTGATAGAGATATTTATACCTCATTTTGTAGTAAAAATGAAAAATAAAACATAATTACAAAATGGGCAAAAATAAAATATAAAAAAGACCAATAAATTATTAGAAAAGTGCAATGGAAAATTAAGAAACCTTACCCAAGTCTACCATATAGATTAGTTATAAAATCACTTGAAATTTCAAGCACTCAAATAAATAGAACATTCTATATAAGTAATGATTAAATTTTATTTGCTTTTAAAATAAACGACAATTCTATATAAGTAGTGATTAAATTTTATTTGCTTTTAAAATAAACTACAAAATTTGCATTTTTCTTAGATGGAAAGAATTAATGAAAATAAATATGCAGTAAAAAAATACAATATATGCTCCAAGATAGTCTTATAGAAAGGGAAAATAAAAAAATAAAATAACTCAAAAAAATAAATCAACCAAAATATTATTAAGAAAATATGATATAGTGAAAAAAATTATAAAGTCAATATTGTTATAATAAAAATTCAAGAATAACAAAAAAAATCAACAATTTCTAATTACATCCAATAAAATCTAAATAATTTTATAAATCATAAAAAATATATATCA
>APFE030103853.1:0-27550 GCA_000404065.3 Pinus taeda | reverse complement strand
TTTATTTATTTATATTTTTATGTATTTTGACCAAGTCAAAATGTTTACCACACAAGACAAGACAGAGGATACTAAGAGCCCATAAACTATGAAAGGTAAAAAGACTACATTAAAAATATTACGGTGGAGAAAAGCATGGAAACATGGAATACCAAAATCATCAATGATAAAAGGATACATTAAAGATAATACCATGCGAAAAACTATTTGTTATCAAAGCCTAAAAAAGCATTACAACATTATTTCATATTAGGCTAGAAAACTGAATTAAACATAATTCTATGGATTATCAAAACTGAAAGCCCATAAATTATGAAACATAAAAACACTACATCAAAAATATTACCATAGACAAAAACATGGTAACATGTAGTGCCAAAATTATCAATGATAAAAAGATACATTAAAAATAATACCATAGAAAAAATATTTGTTACCAAAGCCTAAAATATCCCCACTGATAAATTATCTAGGACCAAGCCAAAGTTTACTGAAACTACTCGAACCTATGTAGTAAAAGCTAGAACATATAATTGTTGCTAGCCTACATGATAGCTATGTTGTAATATCAACCTAAACATTTGAACTGGTCAAAAATAAAATAAAATTTAAAAACAACATAAAAATAAAAATATAAAATTAATAATTATAATTATAATTATAAAATTAATAATTATAAATCCATTTAACTCCAAACTTATCACTCTTTTACATTTAATATGGACGTGACTAGTATATTTTCATCTAGTGTAAAGAGCAAGAAAACAACCACAAAAATTGGTACACTTTTAGCAAAATCAAGACGATTTTTTTTAGAAGTTACAATTTCCAAATTTTTTGTGAATAAAAATAAAATAATAAACACTGCTATGTATTAGTAATTTTCATAGAACAATTGAAAAACATTGAATGACTGCGGAAAAGACAAATTATTCTGGAATATTAATATTTTTGAACAGTATATATCAAACCTTAAATTTAATCAGTTAATCTGCACCAGCCCCACTTGCACAAACAACGTAGAAGTGGGCACTCACATCTGTTCTAGCACTAGCAGGGGCTCCGACACCGACACCTGCAAGTCGGGCACGCCTCTGCAATGAAGGAATCCTCGTGCGAAATGGAAAATGCGACATCTTTTTTGGGTGCTGACCTCTCTCGAACTCACGCGCTCCTGTTGACTCTGATCTTAGGTTCGGTTCTGACCGCTAGAATTAAGGGTACCTCATATGAGTATTTGATGAACTGAACTTATGTTTTTGTCATCTATATCTTATGTGTTGAATTTTTAAGTATAGTTCTATGGTTTATTGACCAGACAAGATGGAAAATTAAAATTAAATCATGAGTAAAAGTATTTGATTATAATATAATCATCCTCACTCATATACTTTATTTACATTTAATATGAAAATTTTCTAAAAATAGTGAATTTATTTGGAATATTTTTAAGCATTATTTGTTAGTTATTCAACATCAATGAATATTTATTCCTCAATAATAAAATTGATATAATATTTTTTAACAATTACCTAAAAATTATAAATAAAATAGAAATAAATGTTTATATTAAAATAAATTATTTGATATTAATTAAAAAATTAATATATATATAATATATAATATATATATAAATAAATAATGGACCATTAAATTAATAACTGTAATTCGCAACACGAAAATACGAAACACACACTAATCACTAAATATAATATATAAAATAATATATATATATATATTATTCAATGCGTTTATAAATGGTATTGTCTTATTTTTAATTTATTAAAAAGCAATTGATGAAACATGGCTGATTTTTAATTAATTAACGGATTTGAGACTCCATCGGTTAAATCGATCTCCAGTCGGTTCAAAAAACTGCGTAGGGAAAATTGGTCAATCGATTTGAGGCTCCCGTCAGTTCAAAAAAACTGCGTAGTGTGTATGGGTTACGCCTCAGAAGCGGACTCGGCTACAAATTGTGGTCCTGCTCGGCAAGGGTTGTATTCCCTATTTCGGATTTGAAACGAGTGAAACGAGTGGGCTGGTTGTATTCTTCCATTCGCTGATTCTAAAATCACAATCCCACTTGTTGGCCGACCTCCGTTTGGTGGCCCAACTCCATGGCTGATTCTAATCAAGTAGCTGCTATAAACCATTTACTTGCTTGACTGGGGTTTCATTCCCCCTAGAATTTAAATCAAGTAGAAACAATCAATGCCAGATCGTAATATACACTGGTTTCCACACGACGGTATCTCAAATGGCTAGGAGAAAATGGCAAGCAGAGGGTTTCAAATCGCGGCCTTGAACTCGGCCTCCTTTTCCCAATTGGTATCGGCTACCGTTCAGAACTATGGCAGGAGTTTATCATATTTTATTTAATGGAAAAAAATCAGTGTAATTAGGTATTTATATTTATTTCACAAAATCATCTATAAGATATATATAAGATGCCATATTCACCATTTGAATATAAAACCAAGATATGAAATATCAAATCATATTGACTAACAATGCCAAAAACATAATTACTCAACAAACCCTAAAATAAAATAAAATAAATATTAACGCTCAGATATAGATATATATATAACTCTCATATATATATATATATATATGGCTTTTCAGTATCAGCGCCTTTTTATTTCTACTGAATAAACACTCGGCGTAGTTCTGAATGGTAACCCATACGAATTTGGAACCAGAAGTCGAGATCAAGGCCGCGTTTTCAAACCCTTTGGGTCGCATTTTCTTCGTTTACAGCGTTTAAAATCCATCAATGAAAACCCTCGTGTGAAAACCAGTGATTATATTAGTAGTTGGCATCAACGATTTGTATGTGATTTAAATTCGGGGCAGAGTGAAACTCCACGCAAGGAAATAAATAGTTTTCAGTAATTACTTGATTAGAATCAGTCATGTAGCAAGGCCAGCAAATGGAGATCGCCCAACCAATGCTATTGTCGTTTTATCCTCTCAACTAGACCACTGGGTTCAAATCCGACCCGGGTAATACAAACCGTGCCCAGCAGGAGATAGACAATTCACAGCCGCAGCAGTGAGCATCGTCGCTATTGGGCTCCACATTTGAGGCGGAATCCATCGAATTTTACAATCTAATTATACGTAGTGTACCTTATATATTTCCATTCTGGACAGGTCGGTAGAAGTGGATTTATTATTACATTATTTATTTGATTATGTTAGATTTTTTGTGTTTTATTAACTACTTAAAACTTATTGTAGGTATATTATGTAGTATTAACTTAAAAATAACTAAGTAAATAATAAAAATGCTAAATGGTTAGAACTTATTGGATGTATATCATGTAGTATTAACTGAAAAATAAATAAATAATAAAAATGTTAAAATATTTATTAGTACGGAAATGTAAAGAAAATGGAATTTATTGTGTTAAATTTTTTATAATAAAATAGAAAACAATTTGACATTCATAATCACAATCATAAAACATAAATTAATGTCATCACATTTTCACTTCACAAAAGAATATAAATTTGAAATTCCAACTTCAATATAGTATGTTGTTGATGAAAAACTTGAATTTGAATATAAGAACTCCCTAGGATACACTACAATAAATATTATTCTTAAACTATATTGAGAGAAGTGATTGAATAACATTTAAAACATGTATAGCTAATTACTATAAGCAGAGCTAGCTTATTAGGTGATTTATTGTGATATTGTAATAATAAAATAGGGTATCGAGTTAAATCAAAATCCAATTTCAAAAGATAAAACCATTAATATAACAAATAAAAAAAACTAAATAAATAAAGTAAAATAAAAATTGAAATGATATAAATAAAAAAAACATAACTAGAAATCACGCTGGTACATGCTGATGTAAATTAAATACTAATTAAAAACAAATAAATTAGTATTTATTGAAATCAATTAAATGTGAAGAAATAGCATCTCTTAGGTTTATGATTTAAGAAGTTAAGGGCAAAAATTAAATTGACATAAATTTTATGGAGATATTTTATATTTCATTTGGTAGTAAAAATGAAAAATAGAACACAATTACAAAAATGACAAAAAGAAGACTAAAATATAAAAAAGAAAAGTAAATTATAAAAAAAGTGCAATGGAAATTAAAGAAACCTTAACCAAACATACTAGAGAGATTAATGATAAAATCACTAGAAATTTCCAGTACCTCAAAGAATGAAATTCAATTGATGCTACTAGACAACAACATACTATATAAATCATGATTTTTTTTTACATAAATAAAATGGAAATTTTATTTGCTTTTAAAATGAACTACAAATTTTGCATTTTTCTATAAAGAAAAAAATTATTGAAAATAAATATACACTAAAAGATACAATATATGCTACAAAATACTACTATACAAAGAGGAAAGAAAAACTAAAACAACCGAAATATTATTAAGAAAATGCAATCTACTGAAGAAAATATAAAGTCATTATTATTATAATAAAGATTCAAGAATAACAAAAAAAAATCAACAATTTCCGAAATACATCCAATAAAATCAAAATGGTGTTATAAATCATAAAAGAAATATATCAAAATAAAAAATAGAAATATAGATATAACTACATACTCACTTTCTAACCCAAAATCCTCATCAATAAATTTCAGAGATATTATTTCTTAGACTCAACCTTAAGGAAATCATTAGCAAGATTATATATTTATTATTATGAAAATTATAAGAACACAAATAAAAACCTTGCCACCTCGAACTCATTCATCAATTGGTCCATGGAGATCATTTAAAATTTTAGACTTCTTCCTATTTTGAACCTACTAAAGTTTTTCTTTTATCCACCCACACACAATATAATGGATCGATATTCTCTATACAAAGGCGAATTTTGTTTCAATCGGTTAAAGTCACTTAGATCCATAAAGTCACCTAGATCCATCTTAAATCTAGATCTACCAAGTCGTGAGAGGGATCAAATCCCTTGGCATCTTAAGATATATCGATCTCAAGAGATTTGATCACTTTGGACGCTGGGGAGATAGAGTTAGGAGAAATCTAGGTTGCTGAATATCATGGGTAATACCATATTTTTGACTTCTTCCTATTTTAAACCTACTGAATTCTTTCTTTCATCAACCCACACACAATATAATGGATCGATATTATCTATACAAAGGCGAATTTCCTTTAAATCGGTTAAAGTCACCTAGATCCATCTTAACTCTAGATCTACCAAGTTGTGAGAGGGATCAAATCTTTTTGCATCTGAAGATATATCAGTGTCAAGAGATTTGATCCCTCTGGATGTTGGGGAGATAGAGTTAAGAAATATCTAGATTGGTTTAATTTCACAATTTAAATATGTTACATTCCACATGAATACCATGGGTGATACCACTACTCATAAACAAGAGCTCAAAAACCACTAGTAACTTGACCAAGTCCAATTTAGCTTAACTACTTAACAAGAATTAATAAAAAAATAATAACATACAAATTTTACTTTAGGGTAGGGTTATTTTTTGAAAATTAAAATGTTTACTTTATATTACATTAATATATTTTTTATTTTATTTTGCATGTCCGCTTAGTGAAGCTCAATTGGAATAATATTACATTAATATTTTTATTTATTTTGCATGTCTGCTTGGGGTAGCTCAATTGGCAATGTTTGCAAGAGCATTCAAGTCTAGTCAACAATGTGATGGCATGACTAAAAAAGGGTTGGAAGACAAGGGTTTAGTTAATTTTATGTATTTAAATGTGTGAGAGTGTTTATTTATTGTCAAATATGAGAAAAAGGGTATAGTGGCTGAGTGATCCTCCGTTTGTGGGGATCAAGCCAAGCAGTTAAATTTATTTGGTTTGGATAGGATATGAGGAATTTGAAAGCTTGATTTTGTGTTTGTTTAGAAAAGAGTGGAGTTGAAGAGATTCTTTAGGAGAGAGTGAGAGATTTCTGGATCTGAACCAAAATTGGTTCATGAATCCATTATTGTATAAAATATGATTTATTTTCATAATTCAGAAGCTAGCTAGAGAAAGGATAGAGAGGTTAGCTAAGTTAGAGTCGAGTAAGAGAAAGAAAGGATTCAAGATAGAATAGGGTCCTTTTATTGTTGTAGTCAAGCTAGAGGGCGAGACTCTGTAAATATTACTATATCAAATAAATGATTCAGTGTGTGTGTTAATGGGCCGTTTGAATTGAAATCTTTTGGTTTTCTTTGTACATTTTCTTGCGGAACAAACTAAGCATTCTTCTTGGTTTTTACACCCTTAAATGATAATTCGTAGTGTTAAAAACATAATTGGGTCCTTATTGTAAAGAGCAGTGTTTGAGCCACTTTAAACCTAGTCATTGATCCAAAGATATCATAGAGAATTGTTTTTTTAATGCAGAGTCTTTTAGAAACAAGCAAAATCAAGACAAGAGGGAATAGATGTGAGAAGGAGCAGTGGTCGTTGGATATGTAGGATCAACGGACCAGATCTAATTGAGTCAAGTAGAGCCACTTCAATGCGTCAGTGAAATTCATGTGTATGTGGCAAACTTTAGGCATTAAGCCTATGTGATGAGCGATCGCCAATATATCGCATCAGCGGAAGTCTGTGTGGATGGACGAGACCCTAACCACTTGCCAACTCCGATTGTGACATTGCGATATAATGTGGACCATTGGATCATATACTTGATCAATGGCACAGATTAATTCACATTAGAATGTTTCATTGATGGGTTTAAAGAAGACACGCACACATTAACCAAAAGAGCGGTTTGCCAAAGGTGGTAAGCGAATTATCAGGTGGCCTCTAAAGCTATAAGTGGTTTCCAGAAAATAGGCCAGATGAGGTTATGAGCCATATTTTAATTGAGTTGAAGTCTGAAGGTGATCAGATCCTTCGTTGAATCCGAGATCAAACACATATTGGGTGTGAACATGCGCGAAGGTTAATTCCAAATTCGGACCCGATGGGTTTTATACAGCGGATTTAATTCCATTGGAGTTCTTGCCTTAAGCTTTCGAAATGGGTTTCTGTGTGTTTCTATGTAATGTAGAGATTGGAGGAATAATGTGGAAAGGCTTGGTATTAGCAGACCCGAGAGATTTGTATAAGCGAGTGGAATGTATTTGAAGTCCGGCTTATGTGTTCAGAGCGGGTTTTCTCGTGTATTCCTTTGTATTTTCTATATGAAGTGTTGTGCCCCTACTTATTAAGGCTAAAGAAATAATGAGTGCTTCCGACGCAAATGTGGCCTTCGCTCATAGGTCCACATGAGATTTATGAAGGGATGTCAGTCAGTTGGCATCATTTTGGTATCCGAGCTAGCTCAACGCTCTGTAAAATTGGTTTGGAAATTGAATAATTTGCACTAAAGTGAATTTGATACAGATGGGGATCAGACTACAAAGGACAATGATATCAGAATGGGGAAGCAGTGAATTTTTTAGGAAGGTCTGGTAAGAACGTTTATGTTTATGATTTTGCAGAGATGTGTTCTAAATGTCTGAAGAGAAACAAGGGACTGAAATTTCAAAGGAAAAGATGTTTTCCTTTCAGGAAAATGAAATTTCCATGTAAGTTGATTGAATGATTGGTTTGATTTAAAAGGTGAATTGAAATGAAAGGTTTAGAAGTTAAAGCTGAATTGAAAAGTGGTTTACTATGGCATTGAAGTCATTTAAATGATTTGAAGAATTTTGTGAAAATTGAGAATGATTGAGAATTGCTTAGATTATTGTTGAAGACAATTATATTGATAGATGAAGGAACAATTAGACTCAAGGTTGGATTCAATAGATCTGAAAAGAGAGTCATTACAAGGAATGAATGTTGGAATTTGTAAAAGCAAAACATGATTTGCTTATAAACATGTTATCAGTAGGAATTGATAATTTCTGTCATGAATTGGTAAAAATAATTGAAATTCAGATCTAACCTTAATTGATCTTGAAAGCTGAAGAGTCCATTATGAAAAGTAAAATGGGAAATAGTTGTTGGCTGTATGGAGTCTTTTGAATGGAAATTCTAAATAAAATAATGAACACATGAATCCTTTGGCAGAGACTTAACTGATGGAATGGGAATTAGTTTTAAGACAACTTTGAAAAATATTGCAGGTTTGAAAGGTAATTTGATGTATCTTGAGACAAGATTGTGCAGGTCAGTGGAAGCAGTGGAATTGCTAAATGGTAGAATGAATTGTCCCAGCATCATAGCATATGAGCTATGTTAAAGAAGATAGAGCAAGGAGAACTCTCAAATGAGTAAAGGTGATAGTACCCTACAGTAAATCAAAATTACTGAATGAAAAAAGAAAGTGAGCAATTGAAGATGTAGAGCCTAAAGCAAGGAGTGTTTGAGAGAAGGTGAGAACAAATTCCAACTATGGTTGGTAGAAGTTGTTGAGGCGGCTCCATAATTGTGATTGTGGATAGGAGATAACAATTCTAGAAAGAGGAGCTCTTGGTAGAATTTTTAGTTAGTGAAAGTTTCGAGGAAAGAACCAATAGGTGCCAAAAGCCTAAACTCAGGAAAGTTTGGTGAGGCGTGAAGGAGACTTGTTAGAGATGAAAAATGCTAGTTGCAGCTCACTAGTGAACAAGGAGAATTCACCAAATGAAGAAATAAAACTGACTATTTTTATTCATGGCAAGGGTATAGAGGGAAGTCACAAGTAGACTAAAAAGAGTGTTGAAGCAGTTGGACTCAAAGGAATGAGTAAAGAAGAAAGGAACATAGATTTGGCTAAGATGAAGATAGAAATCAGTCATTTGAAGAAGCTGGCATTGAAAGGAAATAGAGAAAAATGGAAATAAGGATTTTATGTGGGAAAAAGAGTTAAATGGCCTTTCAAAGAACTATTTGCTGAGAAATCAATACGTCAAACAGTTGAAGATGAAGGAGTAGAATACATGTTTGAACCAGAGAAAGGATCTCTCCTTAGGGAAGGAGACATTGATGACAGTGATGAAGAACTAATCTATGCAGATCAGAATGAGAGGAATGTGCTAGTAGCATTCTCATAGGCAAGAAAATCTCATATTTTTGGGATTAATTATTTTTGTAAATGTAAAATTGTAGGTATGCAGCTTAATGAATTTGAACATGTGTATGAAAAGGTGAAAGAGGCAGAGGAAAGACAAACACAAAAGGAGATCCATAAAGACTTTCAAGACTTCAATTGGTGGAAGAAATTAAAAGGTATGGCTGAATGGTTGTGTCTTCTCTTAGTAAAAACTTATTGGATCATATTTGAAGGAATTTTAGAATGGATAGAAGACCAATGGGAAATGGAAAAAGGAAAGGAAACAGAGGCATTGCGGATTTGTGAAGTGAAGAGAATGAAAGATGACACAGAGAACTTAGCTAAAGAAGTTAAGTCAAGGAAATCTTTGAAAGATCAAAGTCTTCTCATAGAAGAGGAGGAGACATTGTTATCTTATTTGGATTTGGAGGAAATTGTGTAGAGCAGAAAGGTATTTTACAAACTGATGATGAAGTTGCCAAGCATAGTCAACAAGCTGTAGTCCTAGAAGTTTTCTTTGATGAGGAAGAAATTAGAGATGTTGAGGAAGAATTTGTCAATAACTTATTGAACTATCAGAATAGTTCAGAGAAGCATGAGGAACTGATCACGGAGGCTTCAAATGAAGAACCTTCTAATTTTGAAACTGACATGGTGTGTATGTTTTCAGGTTTGACAGGTGATGATCAACAATTGTACAATGTGCTTATGCATGTTGATGAAGAAGTGAGATTACTAGAAGGGATGGCTGAAACAGAAAGATATTTCGAGCATGTATTTAATAATTTTGAGAATGATGGTATTGAAAAGGAAATTGTCATCATTAAAGAAGCTAAAGATAAGAAAATGAATGTTTGTGATGATAACTAGAATGAAATATCTTCAGTAGAGAATCAAAATGAAAGTATTATATAAATTGTTAAGGAATATATGATGATGTTGACATATGCAAAAGTTCAGGAATTCTGTGATTTTAAAGTGGATTCTTTTTATGAATCTGTAAACCATGAAGAAGCTTTAGAAAACCAAAATTTTGTTTCTGATGTAGGAAAAGATGAAAGAACACCATTTTGTTGCTATGCTATAAGTATAGAGGATGAAAGGATACTTCACAATGATATGCTCCAAGAAATCCTAGCTATTGAATTGTTGAATGATAGTCTTGTGTTAGAACAAGGAACATTGTATAGTGCAGAGGAAAGTATGGAAATGAAAATTGATGACAGTTTCATAACTTATGTAGAAGGACAGTATGAAGATTGAAAACCATAGTTATTTTGAGTGCGACAATTGTGATGGAAATTATGTTTAAGAAATAGGAAATAACATAAGTCTACATGTTATAACATAAAGAGGACATTTAAAAAAACAAACAATAACATCTTAAGGTTTCTAGGCACCTAAAATAACATAAGTCTACATGTTCTAACCTTAAGTTAAAGAGGACAAATTTAACAAAACAACCAATACTATCTTAAGGTTTCCAGGCCTCTTTGTATCTAATGCCTTCATGATTGAATGATAAAGATATATTATAGTATTATGTTGCGAGATCTTTGTCCACTTTACAATAGTATCAACAACTTCAAGGTGACACTACCCATATTTGTCAAAAAGTATTGAATCTTTCCTTCAACAATATTCAACTGCAAAAAGATCGAGTTAGAGAAGATCATTGTTATAATCCATTCATACATCAAAGGTTAGGATTGTAAAAAAACTATTGCAAACAAAATTAAAAATAAAATCATTGTTATAATCCATTCATGCATGAAAGGTTAGTAATGTAAAAAAAAGTTATTGCAAACAAAATTAAAAATACTCGAATAGTTAACCAACCACATCCTTTACAATCTTGTGCAAAAAAATTAACCCATAATATATTCTTAAATTCTTTAATATTTTATAAAATTAATACTTTTATCTTGCGCAATAAATGTCAACTGCAATATTATGCAATTTATTCCATCAAAATCACTCACTCACTATAATACCCAAATTGCCATAATCATGTGAATCTATTCATGAAGATTTGAAAGAACCCAAATAAGCATATATTTCATCAAAATAACCTAGTGCAATATAACCACAAAAATCTTATGAAATAATCATGAAAGCACCAATGACAAGGAACAAAGCACCATATTACATAAAATCAATTGGAAATAGCACCTAGATCTATCTAATTCACAGATACTTACTCGTCCAAGCATGGATGTTCCAAATTATACCAAACAACATATGGGTATGAATGAAGCACAAGGACCATGGTTAGCTAATACACTTTCCCAGAAGTCCATGTACATCTCCCAATAACTTCATAAAAGATTTAGGCAAAGACAATATTTAAAATGCAGAATTTATATAAATATTTTTAAAATTCCAAACTAAGATCCACCTTAGCATCCGTAGCGTGCTTATTTGTAGGTTCACTCTCTGGAACTCAAAATTATGACCTTTTTTGGGTTTGGAAGCAAACATAACATGACTTGGTTGCTGGCCTACAACACAATACTGAATTGAATGATTTGGAAGGGTACTGAGAATGGGATACCATTTGGTTACAATTTATATTTGTTGACCTTTCAAATCCTAATAGGGATCCATAGGGATCCATCATCAAGACACTTACTCAATCGAAAATCGAAAATACTCATACCATTATTTTAAAATTTATAATTTTAAATATAAAATGTATACTTGAATACATAATTTTGATACCATTATTTTAAAATTTAGAATTTTAAATATAAAGTTTATAGTGGAATACATACTTTTGAAGATTTTTTATTAAATGGATTCATAATCATTGGATGGTTGAGATTTATATCTTACTTTCATCTTGTGCTTTTCCATCTAATTTATTATAACATCTTGTGTGTTTCCCTCACATTTTATTATATAAGGGTAATGGGATGGTGAGCTTATCCAGAAAGCTATTATTTGATTTACCAGTGAGCGATCATTTCTTTTACATGGTGGTCGTTTCAATTTATAGAGTTGTTTCCACATTAAACAATTTACATAATTTTTTCATTTAAGGAAAATGATTTGACATGAAGTGTGTTATTCCTCAAGAACAATTAAGGTGAGAAATTTTTTCACTACATTAAGCTTCACAAAATTCCCAATGACGTTGGTGATTTAGATGTAATACTTAAGTATACTATGAACCATCCTCGGTAGGTTTAATGTGGCAAGGTTGGATGCACCAACTCGATGTGACAAGGCTAATGGGGACTTGCAACACTCCAGAAATTCTTTGGTTAGAGCCAGATCAATCCCCTAGGTATCATTTCGTCAACTTTCATTTTCTCCTTCGAGATTAAATTATATGTTTATTTTGGTGTTAAAACACATGGAAATGCGGTAGAGATGTAGCGGATGCTTTGGCTCAAAAACAAAGCATCTTGGATCAATATTACATAAATGGTGGTTTTAAGATAATATTTGAAACACTTTTTGGTAGATTTTCTTAACTTGTGACAAAAAAAAATTGCGTTGTCTTAAATATTGTATTTAAGCGAGTGTCTCAAATTGCTGTCTTAAAAATATTTCTCTATAAGGACAATAGATAGCACAAGCATTATTATCACTTAGGAGACAATCTCATTTTTGCCTCTTCGAAAACAATACTCATGATTAGAGGAAATATGTCTTTAATCCTATCTATTATCTCTCTAGATACAATAAAAGATTATTTTTAAAAATAATAAAATATCACTTCTGACTATCTAGAGACAAAATGAAACAATGAATCCAAAAGAATATCTCACCATTGAAATAAATGAATATAAAACCAATTTAACTAAAAATATACTAAAAAACCGTTGATTAATTCATGTTAGTGGGCAGTGGAATTGAACCACCAACCTCCTTCTTATAATATAGGTGCTCCTCCATTGAGCTAGTACACTTTAAAGAATTGTGTGAGGATTTATGTTAGTCCTTGAAATTTCTTATAGCCATTAATTTTTAAAAAAGCTCAACAAAACAATATAATCTTTATAAAATCTATATTCATGTAGCCCCTATTAACTAACTAAAAAGAAATTAAAGGAGTTATCTCAATGTCACACCCTGTAGGATGATACACACAACATGTAGAGTCCATTCAATGTATTGCTACAATGCCATATTATCAGTACAAGAATGAATATGAGCACGGAAGGATCAATAGTATCAACCATCCATAAAGCCTACTAACAAGAAAGTTTGCATATTGTTGACATACCATACACTGAACTTGAATGAATTTTTCCAAATCGAGGACATTGCTTTAAATTTCTCATATTACATAATAATTGCAACTTGAATTTAAACCGCTTTACAATGCAATATCTATACAAAAATTGATTCAACATAGTCCATACTGGACATTCATTTAAAATGGCCATATCAGATAATAATTCAACCCCCTTACAATGCCAACATATATAAAAAACATATTCAACATAGTCCATGATTCCTTCATGTGTAAAGGGACAAATGTGTTCCTCCCTTGGTTTATTGTAACAAGTCCAAATTAGGTAAGGCTTTGTACCTAAGGGCGTGAACACTACAAACTCTCAAGATGTTACAAAGCAAGAGGCTCCCTAGATTCCAATCATAAATGCCTGTAAATTCCAAACCACAAATTGGAATTCTTAAATATCATCAACAACACCAAATGTTGCAACTAAAAGAGATGTGAAGTCCTACATCCATGAGGAAAAACCTCAGCGATATCATCAAATGAATTAACAACATGAATGTATTGGCAAATAAATCATCTTTGAATTTGAAAATAGATAGTACTAGTGAAGACAATATCACCGATATTCAAAAATATCGTGATATTTTCGAGGATATGAGGTATCGCCGAGGAAATATCACGATATTTTGCCTCCCCAAAAATATCATGATATTTCGGGAAATATTGCGCTGCGATGGAAAATATCGTCGGGCATATGGAAAAACGTTCATCACCATGGCTAGAAAAGGCCAAATTCATTTATTGTTCCCTCATTTTGTTTTCTAATTGTGGGATAAGGAAGGGGAGAGCATTATGCTTGCTGTCAAGGAGGATTCGAGGTTTGAATAGCCATTATCGCCACCAACAACGAATATTTTGTGGATGAAAGATTGAAGAACAGTGAGACAATCTTCATTTCTTCCAATAACAGGTATGTTCTAGTAAACCCCTATGTTAATGATTTTTTTGATATTTTTAGGGTTATTCTTCCTTGCCTATTTGCCTACAAACATTTTTCTTGCCTTTTTTTCCATTTGCTTTGATTTTCATGTCCATGAGCAAATGCAAGGGTTTTCTCCATATTTGGACAACAAACTCCAGTTGATTTTTTTTAACTTTCGAATGCACCCTCTTATTGTCATTTATGATTTTTTAGTAAATTCGCATTGCAAATAATGTAGAAAAAATATTTTGTAAAATGAGGTGGTTATTACTTATTAATTCCAATTTTTTTTTGGTGCCCTAGGTTTGAGTTAGCTCACAACAAAATTCAAATATGCCAAAAGCCTTAGACCCATTTTGGGACTATGGGGAGCCTGATGGTAGGAAAAATTAGGCATATCTATTATGAAAATTGGGTGGGACTAGGATGATAGGAGGGGTTACACAATTGAAATACCATCTGGCTAGACTCACTAGACATGATGTTGGGATTTGTACAGTTTCTAGTCCAGAGTTATACACAAGGATCTTGAAGAAATTGATGAAAAAGACAAAAAGAAACAAGGTTGAACGTGCAGGTAGATATTTTGGGACATCTTCTTCTGATTTTGATGGTAAGGGTAGGGGGAGGAGCTCCACAGCATCACCTGCTACTGCTAGTGCGAGGGCATCATTTTTTGTTTTGCGAACAAGACATGGAGCATAACCTGGCATAAAATCAATTGTTAAAAAACAAGGAGAAGCAAGAAGCAGATAGAGTCATAGGGACGTGTCTTTTTTGGAGAAACTTACCTCTTAGCATCACCAAAACCAATCCATTTTGGCAGCCAACATGTGATGTTATTGTCGTTGTGGGCCCAGGGTACAAAAGTGCTACATATGAGGAGTTGCGGGGGCCAATTATTCAAGCAGAAAAGCGTGACATTAACTCTAGATTGGTGGAGTTGAAAAAAATGTGAAGTTTCTAGATGCACAGTGATGTCTGATGGTTGGAAAGATAGGAAGGGTAGGACCTTTCTAAATTTCTTTGTACACTTTCGTAAAGGTACCATGTTTATTGAATCAGTGGATGTATCATCACATATCAAAGATGGAGCAATGATATTTGAATTCTTAGATGGGCTCATTCAAGATATTGGTGTGTAGAATGTGGTGCAAGTCATAACATACAATACAACTAATTATGTGCCTCCCAACAAGATGCTTATGGAGAGGCATCACACATTGTGCTAGACTTCATGTGCAACACATTATATCGATTTTCTTCTTGAGGATATGGGGAAACTCTCCTTCATCAAGGAGCCGGTTGATATGGCTAATAGCATCCCCAAGTTTATTTATAACCATGCTTTTGTTCTTAGCCTCATGAGAAGGATCACTAGAAACAAGGAGTTATGGTGCCCCGCGATCACATGTTTTACCACAAACTTTATTACTCTTTTGTCTTTGCTTCAATGCCAGTTTGATTTGAAGAAAATGTTTGTTTCTGATGACTGATGTAATTGTAGATATAACAGGAAACAGGATGAGAGATCCATAGCAAAAATGGTGTACTCTGACACATTTTTGCAAGGAGTAGAAGAAGCATGCTTAGTTAGTTAACCTATAGTAAAGGTTCTGAGATTGGTAGATGGGGAGAAGCCTGCAATGGCTTATTTGTATGAGGCCATGGATAGGGCCAAGGAGGCCATTCATTCTTATTATGCAAATAAGGGTTCTACTAGCCTTGATAGGCATATGATGTTATGCGATGTGATTGATAGTCGGGTGACAGGGATGCTTCACCGACCCGTTCATGTAGCAGTTGTTACACAGTAATTTGTCACCGTCCCTATTACCCCTTCTACCGCACATTGGAGGACTTATTCCAGGACTTGTGAGAAGTGACATAACTTGAAAGCACTTGCATTGTATCCCCTTGAGTATGTACTTCATATGCCCTGAAGACACCTTCTGCAAAATACCCATAAAAGTAGCCCTTTTTCCATTGGCACTGTTCCACAGTGTATCACTCGCGCCAATGGGGGAAATCCTCCAAAGAGGGCGCGCCAGCTAGCGCTCTGTCTCAAAGTCGCACTTGCACCAGCCCAGTTGGGTAAAGTTTTTAACAAACCAACTTGCGAAGGTTCTTCCTAACTTATTCATGAACTGATTCCAGTTTGAGTTAGTTTAGTTGGGCTTCGAATCTCCATAGAAGGGAAGTAGTTCTCCACCTCCCATGGAAGCTTCCTAATGATAAGGACAATCTCATGAATCTTGTGGATGATCCTATCTCCTTCTCCTCTCTCTATATAAGCTTGTCATTTTTCTTTTGACAAGCTAGTTAGTAATTCTACTCTTCAAGCTCCAAATTCTAAGTCCCAAAATCTGAGAATTGCTAAGATTATGCTACAAGAGGCCTTGTTCATCCCTATAAGGCTATATCTTTAATGAGGAGATCCATCTCCAAGTAACCAAGGAGAGAGAGGCTTTTTCCCCATTCCCAACAAGCTTTTCAAGGCATGTTTTGCTGATCACCCAGCCAAAGGAGGATTTGACATCAGAACTTGGTTGTATTCTTCTTTGTTTATCAATAATAATAGACGACTATCATTATGGTTCCACTCTTATTGTCTTTATAATGATGTTTGAGTGATATCCTTTCTGACTGATATATAGTTGCATTTCTTGGATTTTATTCTTGTATTTGTGTTGTTCTTTGCATGTGCAGGTGTCCGTTCACGAGGATCGTGGGGATTGTGACCAGCTGGAGTGAAAGAACAGGAGCGACGACACTTCTACAAATACTAGCGTTGGATTCGAGGTAGGCCCTCATCATCGGTCTTTACTTTGTAATTAGGAACCTGGGTGTTAGCGTTGTTTGATTGTTGCTAGACCTCATTTAGGCTAGTGGGATTGCCTCTATCCACAGAGGGGATTTACCTCCCCAACAATTTGGCGACTCCAGTGGGGAGTTGGCTTTTGCCTTGTTGTTTTTTTTGTCTTGTTGTTTGATTTGTAAACTTTAGATGGAGCCTGAAGTACAGCCAGATAGCCTTCGAAACGTTATTTCTCTACATTAGGAAAGTAGATCAATGCCACTTCAGTCCATCTCCGGTTTGGTTTACAAACTGAATGTCTTGGAACTTGCCTTGTTTCTTGGTTATTTCTTGGTTTCTCCTGCTTGATTAGCTTTCTAGGTTGAATGCCTGTGTTGCTTCTTGCTTCTTGGTGTACTTACGTACTGTTGATTCGGCCCTGGCTCTTTTGTTTTTATTTTTCCATAGCAAACTCAGCTGGCGCTGGTTTATAGCATTACAGTCATGCCAGTTGGCGCAAGTTGCACATTTACAGCCCATGCCAATCCCTGAAAGGCACTTGTTGCAGCCTGACAGTCGTGCCAGGTGTGGAAACTTTTGAAGTTTGCTTGGCTGTGAACTGTTTGAGCTTGGGTTTTGTCCTAGGTACCTTTTTCAGACTACTTGAGTGTGTTGGAGTGTGATTTGACTAGCTTTGATCGTTACCCTTTGGGTGTTTGCTTTTTTCTATCGATTTCACATTTCTAGCCCTAGGGCATCTAGTGGCTTTGTGTGTCGAGCCTTCCTTAGGTCCTTTTGGTCTTCTATTGGTCCAGTCGACTCTTTGATTTCTCCCTTGCACTCGTTTAGTGGTTGTTAACTATTTTATTGCATTATTTAGGTGACTTGCTTTGTTTTCACTTGAATTCTGCTTTATCTTGCTTTGAGCCTAGATTACATGGCTCATTGGTGTCTTTGGGACTTCTCTCGTTCTTCGGAGGTTTGCTTTGTGATTTAGGGAACTGAATATGCTTGTATTGAATGGAATTAGTTTGTTGTCATTTCTCAAAGTTGTTTAGTGCATTTTGCCATCATAAAAAAGAAAGATCTCTTTCGCTTTAAACTAGTTAATGAGAATTAGAACTTTTCGTTTCGATTAGTGATTAATGATATTAAAGAAAAGTTTGTCAATTTGCATTAGCTACATTAGGGAAGTTCTTTGTTTTTTTGTGATCATTTTGTTTGTGTGAAAGCTCTTGAAATCTCTTGTAATTAGCATTCATCGAATGAAATGACATGTTTTGGCATATAGATTGCATTTAGGGAATTTTGAGAGATTACATACAGTAGGACCTAAAAACCGAAACCTAACACAAGATCAACTTTAAAATAAACCGAATGAATCTAACAATGCATTGGAACATAACGCTTACATTCTAAAGGTCTAGGCTAGAGACGTGCTTCGACGTCGTTAAACCTAGTCACTTTTGTTTCCACTCAAGGTTGGGTGATTCCTCCTTTTATGACTCAACTGTGGTCTAGTACGGACTTGTGCTCCCATGTACCGTCGAGTATATGGGGAGGCTCCACTAGGTTATCATCCTTAATCCACAGGAAGCCGTGTCTGCTGCCTTACAGCCTATAACACACCGAACACAACATTCGGGAAGATTGACTGCCGTATGGAAAGTCCTTGGTTTTCATACGATTGCCAAGGTGTATATGCAGTTTTACGGATTGTCTGGTAAACCTTTTGCCTAGTTCTCTGGAGTAGTCACTTTTTGATCCTTTTCGGACTCCCTAAAAGAAAAGTCTCACTTGAGCATTTGTCACTTCGGGCTCACTAAATATTCGAAGGCAACTAGAGTCATCTTTTGGTCCTTTTCTCGACTCTCTAAAGATGAAAAGGTCAATTTATGTCCTTGTGTCTTAAAATTTATTCACCCGCGATCAGACGCCCTGTTAGATTTTGTTTTTTGGCCATTTGATTGTGTGTCTTGGCTCTTTTACAGTCCCGTGTAATATTTTTAGTTTTGATGGCAACTTTTCTAGAGCTCACCAACCCAGGAATCCCCACTGAACGGAATCCTGGTCATCTTCCTCCTTTTGGGAATGTTGGTGCTCCTTACATGGCAACGTTGTCCCTTCCTGGGTTAACTGTTGGGTTGCCTATTTGGTTGTTCTCAACATCTGTGATCCCTAATGTCTCAATGACTGGTCAATCAGTTCCTCCACCCGAACAACATCATGTTGATTCCAAGGTTGACCTCTCCCCTTCTTTGCCTGTTTCTACGTCCTCATCTTCTACTTCGCTTGGTGAAATTATGGATTCAAGTAACGAGGTTGGATAAGAAGAAGAAGGAGAAGATGAAGAAGAAGAAGTCTCATAAGTGAGAGGCTAAATGTGAAACTATTTCTCCAAGTACAGCTCAGGTCGGAATTCCTTCTGCTCCTCCGCGGAAGGTTAAGTTTCCTTGTAAATTGTGCAAGGGAGACCATCTTCTTCGTGATTGTCCTAGCATCCCTAGGATCTTAGAAGTATGGTCTCACGATCCGGCTCACCCCTCATCGTCCTCTGAAGCTCATGGCGATGCTACCCTATCAGCTGGAAATGGTAAGAAGAACGGGAAGATTCAATTCCCGTGTAGGCTATGTGAAGGCAACCATCCCCTTCACCTTTGTCCACTCATGGATAAAGCTTTCGCTATCTTGGAAAGTCTTACAACTTCCTCACCCCAACTCCCCGTTGGTTATCAGAGGCTCTCTTCATACCCTCTCCCTGTCGATAAAGAGATTGACTTAGATTCTTCTCTTGTCCGGGCTCCTCTTTCTGAACCTAGCTATGCTACGCCTATTCCAGACCAACCATTGGTTGGAGAGAGGGTCAACTTAGGTTCACCACCTGTTGATCACTCTGTTTTGGAAGAGCATCATGCTCATGTTCTTCTCGTCTTGTCAGATTCTCCTGAGTTCGAAAATGACTCTCCTATCCCGGCTGATCCCGAGAGTCCTTCTTCGGAGCAGGGGGAAATCATACAATTCCCCCACCAAGTAGTTCTGTCATTTCCTTCGACTAGAGTCACCTGACTAATTTCTGCCTTCCAGCCCATGTGCCTTTCCAGATTACAGTACATGCCTCTGATACGGCAGTACCTGGCACTGTCTTGGATGAGGGTGCATCTGTCAGTCTTATGCCTTCCACTACTTGGCAAGCTTTGGGCTCCCCACAGCTTGTGCCGGTCGCACAGAATTTGATGGCATTTGACAGAGGAAATAGTCAACCATTAGGGATCCTCCCATAGTTCCCTATTACTTTGGGAGGCAAAACCGTCTATATAGACGTACTAGTTACCCAAGGTGCTTTAGATTTCAGTCTTCTTCTTGGTCGTGACTATGTTTATGCCATGGGGGGCCTTGTCTCTTCACTTTTCCGTGTGGTTTGCTTTCCACATGATGGAAGGATCGTGACTATAGATCAATTATCATTCTTTAGTCCCGCGGTGCCTCCTGTGTAGTTTCCATCCCCTCCTGGTTTTCATCCATCGGTTGTATCTGCCCCACCGCAGGTCAACTACGTGGCTACTTATCCCGTGCCTGTATCTAGTGATGCCACCATTGTGCATAGTGTCCTAGGGGTATTGGGTCCTGACTTCCAAGATGTGATCCTTCCATCGAGAGTGGCACTCTTGGCAGAAACGACTTCCTGATGAAGTTCGTGCGAAGCATAGTTCACTTTCCTATGTCAAGCTACTTAAAAAATGAAACTAGGTCTAGGCGGAGTATAGTTCGCTTTCCTATGTCAAGCTCCTTAAAAAATGAAACTAGGTTTGGTCGGAGCATAGTTCGCTTTCCTATGTCAAGCTCCTTAAAAAATGAAACTAGGTTTGGGCGGAGCATGGTTCACTTTCCTATGTCAAGCTCCTTAAAAAATGAAACTAGGACTGGATGGAGCATGGTTCACTTTCCTATGTCAAGCTCCTTAAAAAATGAAACTAGGATTGGTCGGAGCATGGTTCACTTTCTATGTCAAGATCCTTAAAAAATGAAACTAGTTCTGGTCGGAGCATAGTTCGCTTTCTATGTTAAGCTCCTTAAAAAATGAAACTGGGTCTCGTCGAGCATAGTTCCTGATCTTATGTCAAGCTCCTTAAAAAATGAAACAAGGGTTATGAGGATAGTTATTTTACTGTGTCAACCTCATTAAAAAATGAAACAACTCCCTTTCCAAATCAAGGTTTTTGATTAAGATCTCGTAAAATACAAGTCGCGTCTTTCCAAGATCTCGAAAGTGAACCTTCATTCCATCCACTTTGTTGAATGAAATGAAGATTGGGGGGCATGTACCTCATTTTGTGTCATTATGTTGGGGGCATGCGAACTTATAACAAGCATAGTTTTTCGTTTCAAGCTTGCGTAAACATGAAACCGAATCCTAGCTGAGTTCTCCATGGTTCAAGTCTTTGTAAAAATGAACCCATACTTGATTTACATCTCGTGATTGCTGTCTTTATCCGCTAATTTCTATTATATGAGCCTTGGTTGTTGTCATCCCATTGCCACCATCTCTTTGGCCGATCATATGCTTTCACTTAGTTGTTTTTTCTTTTCCTGAGGAACCGCAGCGATGAGTGGTTTTGTTAGCCAACCTTTGGACCATTACACGTTTTGAGCAGTTCCACCATTACCACTCGTTCCTCTAGGACAAGTCACCTTTAAGTTCTTTTCTGACTCGTAAAATATGAAAAGATTGCCGAGTATTTTTTCCCTTTTTGACTCATTAAATAGAATAAAAATGGAGGTCTGCTTTCATCTCTTTTCTGACCGTCTAAATATGAAAAGATTGCCGAGTTATTCCTCTTGACTTGTTAAACGTAAATGAGAGGTGGTTGTCTTTAAACTCTTTTCCGACTGTGTAAAGGAAAAAAGATTTTCGGGCCCTTGTCGTTTCATGCTCGTTAACAGTTACGAAGCGACGTGGTTTCGATTGCTTTTTTACTTTTTCAGGTCGAAATCACTATTTATGAAAAGTACTCCTCGATCGTAATGATCGGGCAGTTCTTTCAAGCACTGTTTTATACTTTTTCGGGTTCGAGAGACACAAATTTACGAAAAAGGACACCCCTGGAGTTTAATTTTCCGCTATATTTTCAGACTCTCTAAACATGAAAAGGGGCCGAGTTCTTCCTTTGTCAGACTCGTTAAAACTTAATGACATCGGATTCCATCGAAATGACGCCTCCCAAGCATATGCTATCCCTATCAAGCTTTTCATCCAAAAGTAACCAAGGTACTCGCCAGAAATGGTGGGGAAAAAGGAACCACAGTTATCATCGTGTCGGCAGTATGTCGCTCTTGAACATGGCACTTGTCTGCATTCGCGTCTGGGTGGGGACATCTCATCTTGTTTTTACACTTGCCTCCATGGGTTTGGGTTATCCTATTTGACGTCTCATCTACTCATTGCCTTGTCACCATGACCCCTGATCATTTGATGTCAAATTCTGCCAAGTCCACTGTCGTGCCGTCAATATGTTAAAGAAAAGTTGACCTCTACAGAATACTCAACCTCCCTTTGATACCTCACACAAAACATCTTATCCTTCTCTGTCTCTTGTCGATGATGTGGGAAACATTATGGCCCACCTTCGATCAAGGTCACTTCGTGTCAACTTCAACTCATTACCCGGGAAGTTGACCTAGAGACTCCCTTCAGGTGCCTTAGAGCCTGCATGCCTCAATGCCAGGTTCTTCATGTTCGACGCGAGGTTTTCATCATTGGCCTTTGATCGAATGATTCTACGGGTGTTCAACACCATCTCACTGATTCGCACGCTGTAGATTGTACCTATAGTACCTTGAGGACCATTGTCATTATTGGTGGTACCTTTTGCGTCTGTTAACAGTTTTCATCATTGATTGGTAATCAGACGATGTTCCTGCATGTTCGACTTCAACTCCCATATTCGCATGCTTGAACTTGTACTTTGTTCGGGTCGAGATGGAGCACAAGACCCTCGATTTTGTCTGTTGAGATCCAGGTTGTGATTTTGTGGATTATTATGATCATTACATGACTCACTCACTAGATGGCTGCAACCATGCCTGAGTCTACTTATCGATCCTTACTAGATGGCTACGCCCGTACCACATACATCATGTACTTGAGATATCAGTTGTACTTCTTCATGCAGGTTCTCAAGCGATAGTGTTTTCAGTTGGCCATGTCCTTGTAAAGCGTTTCAGCCCTCTCTCTCTCGGGCCTCATGCTTTAGGGGGCAGCTGTTACACAGTAATTTGTCACCATCCCTGTTACCCCTTCTACCGCACATTGGAGGACTTATTCTGGGACTTGTGAGAAGTGACATAACCTAAAGACACTTGCATTGTATCCCCTTGAGTATGTACTTCATATGCCCTGAAGACACCTTCTACAAAATACCCATAAAAGTATCCCTTTTTCCATTGGCGCTATTCCATAGTGTATCACTCGCACCGATGGGGGAAATCCTCCAACGAGGGCACGCCAGCTGGCGCTCTGTCTCAGAGTCGTACTCGCACCAGCCTAGTTGGGTAAATTTTTTAACAAACCAACTTGCGAAGGTTCTTCCTAACTTATTCATGAACTGATTCCAGTGTTAGTCAGTTCAGTTAGGCTTCGAATCTCCATAGAAGGGAAGTAGTTCTCCACCTCTCATGGAAGCTTCCTAATGATAAGCACAATCCCATGAATCTTGTGGATGATCCTATCTCCTTCTCCTCTCTCTATATAAGCTTGTCCTTTTGCCTTTGAGAAGCTAGTTAGTAATTCTACTCTTCAAGCTCCAAATTCTAAGTCCCAAAATCTGAGAATTGCTAAGCTCATGCTACAAGAGGCCTTGTTCATCCCTATAAGGCTATCTCTTTAATGAGGAGATCCATGTCCAAGTAACCAAGGAGAGAGAGGCTTTTTCCCCATTCCTAACAAGCTTTCCAAGGCATGTGTTGCTCATCACCCAGCCAAAGGAGGATTTGACGTCGAAACTTGGTTGTATTCTTCTTTGTTTATCAATAATAATAGACGACTATCATTATGGTTCCACTCTTATTGTCTTTATAATGATGTTTGAGTTATATCCTTTCTGACTGATATATAGTTGCATTTCTTGGATTTTATGCTTGTATTTGTGTTCTTCTTTGCATGTGCAGGTGTCCGTTCATGAGGATCGTGGGGATTGTGACCAGCTGAAGCAAAAGAACGGGAGCAATGACTCTTCTACAAATACTAGCGTTGGATTCGAGGTAGGCCCTCAACATCGGTCTTTACTTTGCAATTAGGAACATGCGTGTTAGCGTTGTTTGATTGTTGCTAGACCTCATTTAGGCTAGTGGGATCACCTCTGTCTACAGAGGGGATTTACCTCCACAACAGCAGCACTCTTCCTCAATCCTGCATTTTCATACAAATGCGGCTTTGATTTTCATTGTGAGGTGAACGAAGGGCTCCATTCCTATATTTATAAGATGGTACCTGATCGTGAGCTTCGCAGCAAAATCAATCATGAGATGCAGTTTTATCGGGATTATGTTGGCCTATTTGGCTTTGATGATGCTATTAGGGAGAGGACCCTCTTCATGCCACATAAGTGACAAGTCATCACTCATTAGAAATTAGAATTTTTGATTTAGAATTTGATTACTTATAATTCTATTTTTTTAAAATTCAATTATGTAACCTTTATTTGAAAGTTTAATTATTTTTAAGTTTTTGAATTTTTATTTCTTTATTTTGTTGTAGATATTTGCTAGTGAATCTATGGTGCAAGGGCACCAAATTTGTAGAAATTGGCCATAAGAATGTTGAGTGAAACATATAGCTCTTCAAGGTGTGAGCGCAATTATAGTGTATTTGAGAAAATACATGCAAAAAAGTGCAACATGTATAACTTTGATCTCCACTCTTCGATTGAGAAATTACACTTATTGTAATTTTTAATTTTTAATTTATGACCTTCAAGTGTCAACAGTCAAGAGTCAAGGCTCATTAGCTCTTTCGACACTCTTATAGGTTGTATTTATCACGCCTCAATGATTTAGTGTATGGGAATTACAATATCTGAATTTGAGTGAAGAAAATAGAAGCACCAATGGATCCATATGCCATTTCCTTAGACAATATTGATGTATTATCTCAGTGGAGGGTGGATTCTAAGGAGCCCATCTTAGAGGAGTAACCTTCGTGCTTAGAGCCAGATGACCCATTAGAAAAGGGGCAACAAGAGGAGGAGGGGGAGGAGGACATTGTGGGAGCATCAAAATCAACACCATCTGCTATAGATATAGGAGAGCACAACTCCATACCTAGCACTCATTATTTGAAATTAGGTGCAAAGGTAGGGCCATGGCCTTCTACTACTAGGGGCAAGCCTAACAAACATCCCATCATGTTTTCCCATAAAAGAGGTAGAGGACATATATTTCAGATAGATAGCTTCTAGTTTTCTTGCTTTGCTACATATAACTCATGACGGTGAGATGCTTTTATATATGTTATGTTATTTTGTATTGGTTCTCCACATTTGAGTCCTTGATTGGACAATTATCAGGGATCAACAGGATTTGGTATCACCTTTGATGTATTATTTCCATTGACATCATATATATCAGTGCTTTCTTCATATTTATGTGCCAATGTGTCTATTCATGTTGTTATTGCTTTATATGTTTAAAAATCCGAAAAAAAAATATGAATATATTATGCATTTTTTATTCTTTCCAATATTTTGTTGATATTTTCACTGATATTGCCAATAAGATGTTTTTTGGACCCTCGCCGATATTTTGTCGATACCCATATTATAAACCCTAGATAGTACTAACCTTCATACTCATAGGAATACCACGATGAAGACCCTAATGTTTAGGATACTGGAAAGGACCATACAAATCAATAGCCTACCTCAAGCTTATTGAATATATCTCATTAAGAAAAGCCACCTCAAACATCAACTATGCTTTTGTGAAAAATAGAGGTAATTCTCAAAGAGATGACTATGGTTGATTGATCATTATACCAAAACAGTAACATACCACAATATTTGGCAATATTTTATCAAAGAATTTATAGATACTTTAGTTAGATCATATTAGTTGAAAGCTAATGCATGTAAAGGTGGCAACCCAACTTCAAATAGTGACAGAATTACATATAATCCACAAAATCAAAGTAATTTTATGCTCAATATAATATGAGCCCAAATGAATGAATAACACATGAGAAACTAACAAAATTTCCAAAAGAAAACCATTTTCTATATGCAAATGTTATTGCTAGGAACATACAATAAAAATTCAACAACAAGACAAAATCTTTCAAGCCATGCATATTTCATCTACATTCTTGTTTGAATATATATATGAGTTGCACAAAGGTATTTAGTTTCTCTATCATATCTATTCCATTAAGATCACATCAACATCTGATTTAATACTCCTAATCTTACTTATATTCATTATGTAACTTTTGAAGTTACCAATATAAAATTCCCTCATCTTGTTCCAAAAACATGCGCAACATTGAACAAATTTAAAATAGGAAAAATTGAAAGTAAAGATAGTGTAAATTTGGAAAATACTAGTTATGAATGACTAATTTAATTGGAATAAAATTTGTATTCTCCCAATACCAAGCATGAAGGCTCTCCTAAGGGAGTTGTGTATTGACTGAGATATCGCTTTCTAATGTCTTCAATAACACATCTTTGACTCTTCTCTAAGATGTTCCCAAATGAATAACTTGAAAAGGTACCATTCTCTCAAAACATGGCTCTCCTCTTCAATAGATAGTGCTCCACTCCTTGAAGGCACTAGCGGGCCACACCCTTGAGATAGAGAAAAGCTCCATCAACAAAATCTTCTTCTAACACTACAAGACAATCCTTTATTACAAGTTTTTATTTTAATCCTCAGATGGTAGAAATAACCCATAGGAAAGAAAAATTTTATCCTCTTTCGGTGATAGATCTTGGAGAAATTGAGCAATCTTCCCTTCCTCCTTTACCTTCTTTGAAGGCATTCATCTAGTGTGTTGTTTTTGACCCTTAGCAATATAAAAACAATTTATTCTCTAGATTACTTACATTACATCTTCTTTTTGTATTTTTATATAGGAGTGGCGCTTGATCTCTCACCGTTTATTGAGGATATAATGCACTTAGGAGTCCCATTGACCTAAGTATAACATAAAACTTGACCTTAATACACAGGACTCTGCCCAATCAACAACATACACACAATTTCACAATTAATGTTGCTTCTCATTCCAACATTTAGCATTTCCTTCATGTTATTGAATTGTGGATACTAAAACCCCATCTCTCCACTCATAGACCTAAAATTGCATGGGGAACGCTAATCTCCTTTCTCTCTAACAAAAGTTTCCACATGAGATTTTAATTTATGAACCAGCACAACATTAAATTTCCATTTTCTCTGACTGCTAAATCCCATTTTGTTAGCACCATTTCCATAGTATGCATTTCTCACTGAAATAATTTCATAGTTACTAACATACAACCAATTCATCATCATATCTAATTTATTTGCC
>APFE030103847.1:3381-31821 GCA_000404065.3 Pinus taeda | reverse complement strand
TTATTCAAATTCTTCAAAATTACAAAGTACAACAAAGCTCTCTAAAGCTTTCAAAAGCCATCAAGGAAGAACTACAAACTCCAAGCTAAAGAACTAAAAGCCAAGCCAAGCTAAGCTGAGACTAATAAGCTAACAAATGAAGGAGAGAAATCTCCTATTTATACAAAAAGATGAGAAGCCATCTCATTAATGAGAGTCCATGAATCTCTCCCTCTACCTCTAGAGTCCTAATCAAAATAGGAACTGATAAGACACATGTCCTTTTAGAGTTACAATACAATTAGGAGATGTGACACATATCCTCATGATCCCATGATTCTTTCCACTCAAATTCGAATTTGGCCTTAGAGTGCCACATAAGGGTCTTCTAGAAGCCTCCTTTAAACCTACACATGTCAACAATCTCAACCCACTTGTTAGGTATAAGCATATGCACATTATTTTCTAATTTTTAACCACAAATTCACTTTAAAAGGATAAGAATTAATAAAGTTTGGAAAAACATAAATGTGGCCCAATGATAATGAAAGTGGGATGAATGTGGTGACATAGTAGTGAAATGGAGGTGATATAATGGACATAATAGTGAAAGTGTAATGGAAATGAATGACATTTTCAAGACTCAACAGGGTCCACAGGCTATTTTTGGCGCAAAGTCTATTTTTAGACTATGTCTATTTTTAGACATATGGATCATGGTCTATGAGTTGAAAGATGCTATTTATGGATGATTGGTCATGTTGGTAAAAATAGATGGACCACTATTTTTAGACATATGGGCGGAGTCTATTTTTAGACTGCTAGTCTAAAAATAGAACAGTCGAATATTATTAGCTCTTAATAATATTTGGACTGTAGAATTATCTTATCCTCTTGCAGCACTTCAATTCGAGCTACGGATGTGGCACATGAAACTGCCAGAAGGAAATACGCTTTTCCTATGGGTTAGTTGAGCTATTGCATGATGGACTTCAGTTAGAACTCAAGTGATTGAGTTTGGTGGAGTTGATTGAGAAGTTGATGGAGTTGTGCTCAATTTGACTTAGTTGAACTAGTTGTATTTAGTCTAACTGCCAAATACACTAGTGATGAGTGGTGTGAATTAATTATTAATTAATTCATTAATTATTAACTCATAAATCAACTAAAGGATACATCAGTTAACTCAGTGCATGGATAGTTCAATGGAGACAAGTGTTAGAGGTGAGTGAAAGGGTGAGACTACTATCAGTTGTGACTATAGTTGTGCATGAGATTTGCACATGCATTGATTGAGATTGCCAATGAAGATTGTGTGGTACAAGCAAAAGGGAATTCGAACTTGATTTGCATTCAATTCATTCTCACAGGTTGGATTGCGCAGTGGAGGCAGGCAAAAAGTGGAGGAGATTTGAACCTGTGACTTGATTCAGATCTAAGCTAGTTTGTGTGTAGCATGTGGAAATATTACTGAGTACTTGTGAGGAGTAATGTACTATGTATTGTTACATGTTCTCTATCATTACAATATACAGAAAGTTAGGGGTTTTCAGTTGTATGCTTTCCCTAGTACATACTGTGTTGATATGTGTGATTGATGTTTCAATGTGCGCATGCGATTGTTTTTTTATTCCGCAGATTAATGATCAATGGTAGAGGAGGTTATGTATTATGCATGCATTCCACAAATAGTGTATAATCAGGATAATCTCTATGAATAAGTGTTATACTATTCAAATTTCTACACTCTCTATGATTTTTACTACATTTTTGTTATAACTAATGATAAAGCTAAAATATTAAGGACATAACAAGGCATGTATGATATAATTATTTAAGATATTTATGGCCACACATGAATGCAAACATATAGGAATTTGTTCATAATGATTGCTTGGGCTCCATTTTGTGCCTATGGTTATTATTCACTTTCCATATGTCAACAGGATAATGGACCTCCTAGTATCCATGGGCATGGAATAGTAAGTCACCTTGTAAGAAACATTCAAAGTAACTTGCATTCAAGGCTTGGTCTCTATCTGTTAAACACACATGGACAGCAAGAGAGATATGAAAGATGAAACATGCAATACAATTTTTATTGACAAATGATATACATTTATAGTAAATTATGTGACCGTTAAGATTCACATCCCAAGGTCTCTTGGACTGCTTTGTCTATTCAACTTCCACACTAACCCATTGAGGATTAGGTGTCCAACATTCCCCCCCTTAATCTGAAGGGTTATGTATGAGTCCAAGAAGAGAGCTGTAATACAAAATGTGCAAATATGCATGACAGCACTAGGCTGAATGTGCTCTCTGAAATGTTGGTATAAAGGGAGGTGGTTTAAGGATGACCACCAACACTGGAATGCTTAGTGCAGTTCCCGGAACTCTTCCAAAACTGGCAAGAAGCTGAAGTCTTCTGCTAGAGGAAGTGCTCCTATTGTTTTTGAAGAGGGAAACCTTCAACCATGAAAGGGAGGTCTCACCCCGCATAAAAGGTAAAACTTCAACACGAAAAGGGAAGTCTCAACCTGTGATGGTTTAAGGATGACCAACAACTCTGGAATTCTTAATGCAATTCCTGGAACTCTTCCAAAACTGGCAAGAAGCTGGAGTCTTTTGCTAGAGGAAGTGTTCTCAATTTTGTGCCTGGAATTCTTCTGAAACTGGCAAGAAGCTAAAGTCTTCTGCTAGAGGAAGTGTCCCAGATTGCCAACTGAAGGCATGTTCACAGACATCTTTGTCTCTGGCTACAACTCTAAAACTGGTGTGGCAGGTTGTGGCTCAAGCTCGCTTGATGTGTCTTTGAAGCTTGTACATGACCATCATTTCCCCGCTGTCAGATACAAGGTGAGATGATGGAGAAAACTCAACTGTAAGACTTTTCAATACTCTGGAACAAGTTCTGACATGTGTTTGGAATATCTTCTTGACTGTTGATGCCCATTGCCAAGAAGCAATCCATCCTAGATGAATCTTTGTTCTTGCAGGACGTTTGTTTCTGAAGCATCTGTGTGAAGAATGATCTGGTTTTATGACAGTGCTTACATGGATGAAGATCAAAACATTGATCTTTCAAATGGCCAACTCGGTCACAGTGTTGGCATTTCACGATTTGTTGTTATTATTGTTGTTGTGGAAGAGGAGCAGAGTCTGGAACAGCTGAAGCTGAACTTTCATGAGGAGCAGGTGAACTGTCATGAATGAATCCAGCACTCTGAAACTGAATGGGCTTGGCGTAGTCTGGAATATGAAAGGACAAGTCCTTGTCATATCCAGCCGGTTCTGTGCTTGTTGTGGACAAGCTGTTCCCCAAGGTCTGATGATGGGCCTGGAAGTGCAGCTGAGTTCTGCCATCTGCATATAACTGCACTTTTTGAATGATTGTAACATTAATTGTCTTGCTGTTTATGGAGTCTGTTCAACTCTGAAGCAGAAAAAGTTCAAAATGAGAACTCCACTTGTAATTCTTCTGTGTAGCTTTGTCTCAAGCTGCAAAAACTCTATCTTTCCTTATGGCATTTTGTTACATTTTTGAATGTCACAATATGTCTTTATTGATTATGATTGCGCTGTCAGCAGTGGATACGATTAGAGTTCTCAATAACTCTAATATTCTTTCAAGCTTAGCCATTTTTCTTAGCAGTGGGCAAATAAAGAGTGTGAGCAATTATGCAATATATTCTTCTACAAACAATATCAAGCCTTAATGGTAGGCTTTGGAGCAACTGCTAAGACCAACTTTCAACATATACCACTTAAAAATTTGGCTAAAAATAGTGAGCTTAAACTGTTGGAGAGAAACTCAAAAGGTAGATTCCCAATGCAAAATGGTACATGTAAAGACATAAATAAATACTACCTCAACCTGTTTAAAAATTGAATTCATGTCCTTTTCATGAGAACCTCAACTGAAGCTAATCCTTCCTCGCCCACAAGGCGCAATTGGTATTTTTAGTGCCTTGTTTTTTAATTTCTGTCAATCTACAACACTACCTTCTTGGAGCCAGATGCTATCGTTCAGGCATGGGCTTGCTGACAACTTCAATTTCCTGCACTTTATTTACATGAAGTAACCATAGTAGGCAAAATGCGTTACTGACAAAGGAGCTGAAATATGAAGTGGATAAGGCTGAAGAAAGTAGTTATGGTTCAGGTCTTCGTTGTCTCCCAACAATCCTAGATTCTGATCAAATTGACTCATCTGGATTGGGCCATAGTGTCAATGGAGAATTGCAGTATGGCAATTCACAGAGCAACGATATTGACCACGGATTCCTTGAAAAAGAATTAATGATGCATCTAATATTGCAAAAGAGGACTCTCTTCCAAAAAAATGCGAAGAAGAAGAAACTTAAGACATAGATTTCAATCAGCAGTTAGACAGAGACTGAGCAGGTGCAAAACACTCAGCAGAAATAAGATGCTTATGGCAGTCATAAAGTCTTAAAAATCCCATTCTATCTCTAACATAACACAGCTGGAAACGGACAAATAAACGGATAAAGTAAAGGCAGTTTTCAGCGGCGTATAAAGAGGCTTCTCAACCAGTCCATCCATGGTGCCGCCTCATCTTCATGCCTCCCATCTTTGTGTTCTTCTCCATCCTGGAACTCCCACTTCCACTGGCCATAGGTATTCTCTCTTTCTGGAAAGCCTTCACCAATACATGAAAGCCTTCACCAATACGTTGTGGACGGAAACGAAAATGGTTTCCATATCCCCGATGGTGCCCGAATTTCATTTCACCTCCATGATAATGATGGCATCCGGTCCCAGGGTGGCCAAACCTCCAACCTTTTCTTCCTCCTCTCAGGAAAATGGAATACCTCTCTCTTTCTGTCAGAGTTTCGAATGAAATCTGCGCACCTAATACCTTCCAGAGATCACCCCCAAAAAGCTATTCTTCAAATGATTAGGTCACCGGGGTTTCATTTCAAGCTCTCTACAAGAGCAGCATGGGTAAGTAACACCATTCAAACGCAAACCATTCAACGCACAGCATTTGGAATGAACTCCTTTTGTCCGGACAACATTAATATTATTCAACAGGCATTCGACTGTTATGGAAAGCGTTCAAATGGAAATGCATTCAACTGTAAACGTATTCATGATACCATTCAGGTTCAACGCATATACCAAAGCATTCAATAAAACTGTTGATATTCCACAACGTAGAACATTTCAATAAGCGCACAACAGTTCATATTCCATTCAACGTTCAATAAACCATTCAATGAACCAAACGATGATACCACTGGACAGCGTTACGCATACCATTCAATATCGAACCATAACGCATTCAACAGGAGCAGTTCAGGCATTCAAACCAGGCAGTCAGAGAGCGCAGAGATACCATGTCAGAGGAATATCAGACAGAGAGCGTATGGATGGCAGATAGAGGTCAGGTAACGTTTATCTAACAAATCAGGACGTGTCGGAGTGCTCAAGTAACGTTCAACTAATACAAAATTTCATAATGGAAATGTTGGACGTGCAGGAGTGCTCAGGTAACGTTCAATCGAATATAGGCTGAGGAGGCGGTATAGGTCGGGCGTTAACCAAATAGCTCAAGCCATAAAAAATTCGACATTTCACACTCAATCATGCCATTCTCGCAGCAATGCACACAGTCTGATGCGCTCAACTTCAATGTTTTAGGTTGTTAGGGGCGTTAGGTAGTCAGGAAATTTACAGGTAATGAAGACCAGGTCAGCGCTATTCAAGGCAACTCAGACCAGTTGCTCAGGGAATAACAACATCTCAATTTTTTTTAACTAAAGGATAAACCCTGAGGAAGAAAACAGGCCACACATCATGGCTCTGATACCATGTTAAACACACATGGACAGCAAGAGAGATATGAAAGATAAAACATGCAATACAATTTTTATTGACAAATGATATACATTTATAGTACATTATGTGACCATTGGGATTCACATCCCAAGGTCTCTTGGACTGCTTTGTCTATTCAGCTTCCACACTAACCCATTGAGGATTCGGTGTCCAACACTATCTTATCTAGCTACCACTACGTATCTCTTTAATGTTTGTTGTTTTTGTTTTGCTTGTTAAGAATAAGATTAGAAAAATTAAAACCTCTTATTTTGTAGAGAATTGTCTTACTTGTTTACTTAGATCCTTTTAGTGATTTCTTCCATTTTGTGTAAGAGGGAGTGTTCCATTGAAACCTCTTATAGATCTAAGTTTCATTTTCAAATCCATTTTATATTTTAATTTCTTTGTAAACATAAGGACACAATTCACTACATGGTACTAGTTCTTGATACTGAATTGACACACACATGAAAAAAAACATGGAAATGCCTTAAGAATAAAAGATATTGGACATAGACAAACTAGCCATCCATAGAAATAGCTAATTGTTTATATAGTATATAGGGTTAGGGGTGGGATTATCAAGTAAAAGTAAATAAAATAAATAATTAACATTAAAATTAACTAGATATAAATCCAAAGCTCTATAATTTCCAATAAAGTTGTATTCTTATCATTGCATATTTTATGACTATAAAAATAGATAGAAGTTTATTGTAAATTTCCATATAGGTATGAAAAAAGAAAAAATGAAAGCCATAGTGAGAACAAGTGTAGAAAAAACAAGGCCAATAGGAAAGTAATTCAATTTTCCAGAAAGAAAAAATGGAAAAAACATGGGTATATACCTTATCTTATAAAGGAAAAACAATTTATAGATCTGAGACCCCAAAATGGTACAAAACAATTTAATCAAATTAAAATCAAATTGTGCTCAAACTAGGTGGCTACAAATTAAATACCCTTGATAGGAGGGAATAGGGATGCCAAATAATAATGGAGTCAATTTTGATATATCCAACAGATAAAGGAAAAGAAAATTATTAAAGCCAAAGGGGATCAACTTGAGCCAATATGGAAAGGACCTAATATTGTCACAATCACTGAGCAATAGAGAGATGAATGAAAATCATTGCAATAACACCAAAAAACAACCATATACATTATCCTACCATAAGCATGAATTCAATGTTTTTGCAATGCAAACAAAAGCATAGCCACATATTTTATTCTTCGAGGTGAAATAGCCTTGGAAGTTTTAACCACAAAACAATCCAAATGTCCACAAACTAAAGATCTTCAACAACAAAATCCATTCACCCAGGGCTTAGATATGAGCAATATGGGGTTAACAATTTGTTAAAACATTCAATTTGAACTATGTCCTATAGTTATTAGAGCCCTTACAAATGAAACACCCCCATTGATTTCAAAAATTCGTTTTCTTTGTAATGCACAAGCTCAATTCAAACCGACTTGGAACCTGTTGTAGCAGCTACAACCACCCTCCAAATTTTTTCCTTAGCTTCATTTTGGAGCCTCCTTACCAACCATCCTTAGCAGAATGTCTTTCACTGTCCAACTACAAATGCTTCAGTTGAGTTTCAGTGGATTACCAGCCTGTGCTTGTCAACTTGTTTGTCTCCCACCCATAGGATGACACTTCGGGACTTAACCATTTTCTGGTTGTGATGCTCATCTAGCAAAATTGCATAATTCTGGAGGGGAACCAACCTTCCCTTTGGAAATTGTGCAATCCATCTGGGCTGCCTACTAGGCTCTAGAAATGCGTAAGCCAGTCAAGCAACCTTCCCTCTGAAAATTGTGCAATGTAGCCCAACACTGGGCTTCATCTAAACAATTGCGCAATTCTTACTGACTGCCAGGGCTTCAGTCTAGAAATTACGCAATGCATGAGGGACATCTATACTTGCTCAGCCCAGAAACTGCACAAATGTCATTCCCAAGCTTGCAGGTTGTTGCATGTGTTTCCAGGTTCACCAGTTCCCTCCAAGACTGACCAATCTTGATTTGCATGCATAGGCTAATTTTTCTCGAAAAAGAACCAAATAAAACAAAAATCATCCATAGATTTTAGGGATCTATTTTTAGCAGCTGGAGGTTACATGAAAAACCGTTTTAGAAACTTCCCGACAAGTGTTGCTTTTTCCTAGATTTGTGGCATGCACGTCATAATCCTCGATCTTATCAAAATTATTTATTCAACGCTTCAAAGCTCTCACATCGATCTTAGAGGTCTGGCATCCCACATGGCATCTAGGAGAATTCGGCACATTCAACTCAGTTTTTTTCCAAGAAGTCTCCTTTTCATGTCTTTTGCTTCTTTTCTATTGCGTTTTGTATTTCACTTTGTGTGAATGTTGTTTGCTTGGTTTTGTTGAAAGTTTGTTGCCGTTTTTAATGCATGTTAGCTTGCAGAAACATTGTTTCATGTTTTTCATTGCATCTCACTACTGTTGCATGCATGACATTGTTTCTTCACTAACGGTCATCGTTGTGGTGACTCGTTTCACACATGCTTGTTTTCCCATTTTCTAAATCTTGCACTCATTGTTTTCATGCATAATCATTCACTCTTCTTTGCACTTAGCTTCACCATGCATTCAGGCATTTCATGTTTTCAATCACCCTCAGCAGGTCTGGGCTGCTTTGGTAGGACCTTGCCTTTCCCGGCTAGCAATGTGAATTTCTGAGAGTGAAGACTCAACCTTCCTCCCAGAAATTGCGCAAAGCTGGCCCAAAACTATCCTCCAGGCTTGCTCTCCGCAATTCTGACAAGCAGTGTCTTGCTGGCCCCAGAAACCATGCAAATACAGCTTGTTGGTTTGCAGTTCTTGCTGAATGAAACTGCACATTGCGCAGTTTTAGTCTTCAGAAGTCCAGGCTAGATTGTGCATTATGAAATTTTAGTAGTCAGTCAACCACCTAACAGCTCAAACTGTGCCTTTCACAGTTTTGGCAGTTAGTCTCACAGCCTCCCAGTGAAAATTGCATAATCTTCCAAGTCAGTCACCCAGGTATGTTACATGTCAGTCCTTAAGTTGCTTTTGGTTTTCAACTGAAAGACTTATTTCCATGAGTGTTTCTATGTCTGTAGGTATCACAGGTGTTCAGTCCTTCTCTCAGTAGTACAGATACAATGGCCTGCAAGAGAGCAGGGTCAAAGGACACCCTTGAGAGTGCAACTGGAGATGCAGTTGAGTAAGTGTCTATGAGCTTCCCTACCTATGAAGACACCAAGTTGTTTATAGACAAAAATATCAAGATGAAACAGTAGGACATCAATGACACATTATCAGGCACATTTGAGGAAAATCTAGAAGACTGTAGGGTCTATGTCAACATTCATAGGTCTGGCTTTTACCGGATTGCATGCAGGTATCCCCAGTTTCCATGCACAGACATGAGCCAATGGATTGTCTCGCCTACTTATCCCAAGAAAATGATGTTGAGAAGTTCCAATGGAGCACAAATTGCTACCTTCAGGGTGAAGGACTTTCAGGAGATGTATCACTTGCCACAGCTGGTGATCACGATGGAGAAACGCTTTAATAGACCCAACAACAGTGCAAACTCAAGAGATATCTTGAAGAGATGGGTGAAAGAGCCAGCCAAGTTCAGGACAACACCCAACTAGGTTTACAAGACGAAGTTATTGCAGAAGGCATATCAGTTCTTGGTCATCTTTGCATGTCACTTACACGACCAAGAGAGCACATAAACCTTCCCATAGATTTGGGTGATCGTGTTCGATCAACTGGCGAGTGAAGGAAGACCTTGCAACTAGTCCGACATGTTGTCTCTTAGGTTGAAGGAATAGGTAATAGAAGCCCGAAATCTGCCTAAGGGTCTGCAAGTGAAGATATACATGTTCGCCTACATACTGGACGTAGTCTGTGCCTGTCAGCAATTCCTAGGCTTGGGTTAGGCATGGACACCTTCAGAAACCTTTGTGCACACTTATTGCAGATTGTTCTCTGAATGGAGCTTCCGTAGATTTGTCATATAGTTATCAGACCACTTTGTCACCCCTGTGTGCAAAATGATATTCGAGCAGGATCCACCTTGCATGTCATAGGAATCGATGGAGGCATTGATCGACATAGTAGATTAGTATGCCTCACCCCTTGGAACCTTCATATGGATGTACAACACGGAGAAGGCTCTGCGTGTTTTACCAAAGTTTTCGATGGATAAGCTCATCATGTAAGAAGTTTTGTATCACATCTCGATAGCGTTGTCAGTGAGACTGAATAAGAAGAAGGCATCTTGGCCCTCTCTACCTTTGCAAATCGAGTTGTATGAGATTCAGAATCCCAAGCATGCTGAGGCCAAGATAGAGGAATTCAAGAGATTCACCTTTGGCACCAAAAATTTCAATCCATATGACCCGCATTTTTTAGTGAAGGACCACTATGCGAGAGTGTAACATCCATGGATCCACGATGTGTGTCATTGGCCTGAGGACGACCGATTTAGATATTGTTATCACTTCTCTAAGCTCAATGAACTGATCAACATAGCTGTAGAGTGGTTAACAAAGCAGAGGGAAGCAACATCTTAGAGAGCAACATCATCAACAACAACAGAGGGTAGTAGACTTGCATGTGAGAAAGGTAGGAGAAATATTTTTGACAATGCAAAGGTAGAGAATAGCTGCAAGTTCAAAGCAAATCCACTGATGTTGAAAGAAGCTTTGGAAATTGATTCTAAAAAGTGACAACATGACAAGAGGATCGCGCAAAGGAAAAGAGAGAAATAGAGGATGGAAGAAATAGAAAAGTACTTGCAAGAGTTGAAGTAGAAGCTTAGGGAAGAACAAGAGTTGCACAAAAGAGAGAAGGAATCACATCATGAATAGGTACAACAAGAGGCACATCATGCAAATATTGATGAAACTGTGCCCATACAAGTTGTGAACTCATCCAAGCAACTGGCATAGACCAGACATGGTGAGCAGTCGCAGAAGCAGGACTTAGCTCAAGAGATTGAACAGATTCTAGAGCAGATGGACATGGATATGGTTTAATCAGAGTCAAATCAAGATATTGACCTCATGCCTCAAAACTAAGACGTTACCCCACTGGATTCACCAAATCTGGAAGCCGAGCAAGTCCCAAGCGATTAAGGTGACAAAGAGATCCTTAAAGACAATCCAGAAGTGGAGATGCACAACATATCTTTTGACGAGTCACGACATAGAGTTGTGAAGTCGCACAGAGTGCCCACTTCGGATGTCCATATATCTCCTGTGTAGTTTGAAGAACGAGTGATTGTATCTGATGTGCATAAGCATCCAACAACATTGGCCGATTCTACGAAAGCATATGCCAAAGCCACTAGCGCGAGTGTTATATTATAGATAACTGAGAATGAGCGCATGGATAAGGAATTATAAGCGGCCAAGCAAGGAGGAGAACATGTTACAATATCTTCCAGAGCAGAGTTAAAGAGAGCGATACTGGATGAAGTATCATCTCTTGAGATAATCATGCGGATGCTGTACTCCAGATTCGTTGCCATGCACAAGTCAGTTGTCCATCTCAATGGTTGGCAGAAGCACTATGCTAAGAGAGCATGCATCTTGTCAAATATACACGCTCTTGTTGATCACATGAAAACATTGACAATGAGGTACAAATAGTCCCATTGCACTTACCCAAGATGATGAAGCCAAAGGCCGTAGAGTTGAAAGCATGCATCCGGAGTCAGATTCAGAACTATGAGGAACTCCCACAGTTCATCACCAGTTTGCAGGCTTCACATGCATGAGTGTTTAGGAGCATGGATGTCATTATGGGCACGCATGTGATCCCATCCATTGTCACACTCACTGAGGAAAAGTTAAAAAACCAAGTCTGACTGGAGCTGGACATGTACTTTAATGAGTTCATGTGTGTAGCCACCGGCACAGACTTGGAGATTAGTGTAGACACTATGCATCAGTGTGTTGCTGGTTCGACTGCACTCAAGACTATGATGCACATGTTATCAAAGGAGTTGGACAAAGGTGCCAATTAGTGTACCTGGATGCAACATAGGCAAGAATTCGCTTTCAGAGGGATATCACCATAGAGCACACGAAAACCATAATAGACTACCAAGTTTGGCATTAGTTTGCCACCATCGATCATCGCGAGGATGTCGAAGAGCTGGTCTTCCCACAACTGTCCGGGTCTTAGTGATGTCTTGCATGGCTTACTCAAGCCTATTTTGTCTCACATGGGTACATGTGCAGATTGTAATGAAACATATTATAAAAGTGAAAGACCAAGTGTCGATAGTAGAATGTAACAGTCATGTAGTAGTTGAAGAGTCATGAGGGTAGGTGAAGAGTCACAAAGAGGAATGTCAAGGGGCACCCCACCGTTTGCTATTTATAGAACCTCATAACTCATTGTACAAGCTTCTGGGAGACAAGCTTCCTATAGGTGTAACTTAGAGAAATCTTGGAGCATATTGTAACAAGGCTTGACTTCTCCATAGTGCAGAGCTACTATATCTCTTTGGAGGAGCATGCGGAAATGACTGTAATGTTCTGTTGTTGGGACTAGTGGTTGGTCATGGTTGTGTGTATGATTGGATCTTTCACTCTTTTAATATAACAGAGCAAGCACGTTTCATGCATATGTTGTTTCAACTATCTTGGTTACTGTAATGATATATGTGGTTGTTATTTACGCATGTATGTATGGACTATTCTGTATATGTTTGTATGAATCTTATCGAAATGTGTTGTTGGTATAACCATCACTTTGTATCGTTGACTAACTTGATTTCCATCTTGTGATGTCTTACTGCTCGTGTGTTCCCTTTCTAGCTGCATGCTATCACAAGTTTCTAAGGGGCGCACTCATCCCCCCATTCCGTGTGTTAGATCCTTTCATGCACCTTCCTTGACTTGCTACAAATGTCACACCCTTGCTACCAACAAGGACATCTTACCCTCTGTGTGAAACCGCAGTTAAGGTGACACCGTACTACCCCACTGCTGGGACTCCTACACCAAAAGGTCTGAGGTCTAGTTGGGACTTCTTAACAGGGAGATCCCTTGACATGTTGGCAGGTTCAACACCGTCAACACAACCAAACAAAGGTATTTATCTCAAGCCACTACAAAATCTATTGAAAAATGATCAAAGAGTAGATATACCATTGGTTATCTATTCAACCAAAGATAGACAAGAATAACCCCTTAGACAGCCCTAATCTTTTAGTAATGATTCAAACAAAGAGAGATAAATAGAATTCGTTACAATAACACCAAAAGGCATACAAATATATGACTAGCCACAAATGTATTCAATGTTTTGCAGTGCAAGAGAGTGTGTAGACAAATACCTTATTCTCTAAGTTGAAACAACCTTTGAATTCTAAATTTCTTAATGATCTAAATATCCATAGACTAAGAGCTTCAACAACAAATGCAATTCACCCAAGGATTTGTCACGATGGATTTGTTTTTCCCAATTTAACAATGTCTGACAATAATAAAAGGCCATAGGAAATGCAACAACCATGATGATTCTTTTCATCCCTTTTTTTTTCTAATAATGAAAAATTCTAAATTTCATCAGTTGGGAACCAAATGAAAATTTCTAGCTTCAGCAATGGCACAAGATATGGTGAGAGTGCAAAATAAATAGAAATAAGAGATGACATATACCATAATTTTTTATTTTTTATTTTTTTCTTAAATAAAGGTATTTATAAATATTAAAATGTCTAAAGGTGATGACACTTAGAATTATAATGGCCCAATAGCAATGAAAATGTTATGTGGAGAAATTTATAGAGAGTAGAAGCCCAAGCCACAGATGCACAAAATATCAAGAAATTTAACATGTCTAAATGCTCGCAATTTTTTCATCTTTAAATCAATTTACAAATTAACATTGAAATTTCCAACCTAGCTTGCAAACTCTAAATGTATACTTGTAAAAAAACGCAAAGCAATTGGCACAAACACCTACAACACCTACAACAAGAGATGTGTATAGGGCATTTTCCAAGAAAGGAAGACAAACATAAACCAATATGATTCACAAAACTAAACTACATGGGCATGTTTGCATGGAGCAATAGTGAATGAAGTGTTCCACTCATCACACACAGGGACCACAATAACCCATCTTCAATTACAAGGGAAAACCATCATAAAACTCCATTACAAAAAGTAATATATTCTGGGACTAGCCATCAATATAATGTTTCTCCATTTAATCAAATATGAGCAACCCCAAATTTCTAAATAGAGTTATCATTGCATAACTCTAAGTTACTAAACATAGTTATCATTGCATTTTTTGCCATCTATGTAGATCCTAGGCTAGGAATAGGCCTAATGTTGAATGGAAAAATGACATCCTTACCAGTGGGATGGTGTCACTAGGATTATGTTCCTAAAAACTCCATGGGATAGTCTATTTCCCCAAAAAAAACTCCTACTTTTAAATTCTCTCCATAAACTTTGAACTTAAAACCTAATAAAAACTAAATCCCACATGAACCAATTAATATACACTCCATAAATCATAGCATTAACAATCACAACCACTACTTAAACACACCTTTATTTTTAATATTATTATTTTTAATATTAATAAAAAAAATATTTTTCAAACTAATCAAACTTCCTTAACTAATAACATAATAACAACTGTATTTTAAATTAAATTACATTAATATTATACTTTTACAACTAAGAACATAATAACAACTTTATTTTAAATTAAATTACATTAATATTATATTTTTATAGAAACCTTTGAAATGCCTAAACTGCACGATTGCTATAATCACATATAATTATTGGCATCGCTATAATCACATATAATTATTGGCATAGAAAACTTTGACTAATTATTTTTAAACGTAAGTAAAATCAATACGATAAACCTTTAGACATCGAGTAATTTATACTCTATTTTCATTGAACATTAAAAATGGTATTAAAATTTTATAAGTTTACAAATAGTACGGCCATTTCTTATTCTCACAATATTTAAAATTAAAAAAAAAAAATATATTAATTTATATTTTCATTAAAAAAATTAAATGACTAATTTATATTTTTCAAACCATTACTTATCAATAGTGACAATCGGCCTCCATTTCCTCTTATCACATATACCATTTTTAATTTAATGCACCCACATGAAAGGTTCCTGAATCCTCTCTTGATAACTGACATTTTAAAGTTATTTACTTAGTAGCATTGACTTAAAATTAAAAAATTATGTATAGTGAATCACAAGCGGTCACATATATTTTTGCTGTGGTTATACATTTTTGTAATTTTTCAAATTTTTATTGCTTTAAGTAAATTATTGTCTTAAATGACCCATATATTTTTTATTTGATTTAATTAACACATAATTTTATTTTAGTTTTTAATTAATTTTATTTTACTTTCTAATTAATTTTAAATTTATTTGTTCTTTAAAGTAAAGTTGTCTTATAAACATAATATTTTAAATTGTATTTTAATTTTACATGGAGGTAAATAAAGTAATTGAAAGTTAAAAAAAAAATTACAATTGTTTTTAACTTTTTAGTATGAGCAATATGTATAATTCCTTCACAACTCAATATGGAGTTCACAAGTGAAATCTAAAAATAGCATTACTTATAGTACAATTCAATATGAATGATATGGATCATTCATTTATATTAATATGTGATATTTAAAACAAAAATATTTTAATCAACCATAAATAAAAAATTTCAATATCCATATTAAATAGCATAATTTTTTTTTCTTTCTAACTAGGCTAATTAGATTGGTGCCTGCCCCAATGTTGGATTAAGTAACATAATTTTATATAGTTGAAATTAAAAAAATCTTTATATTTCCAATTCAAGGTATGAGCGATATTTATAATTCCTTACATGCTTATATGGAGTTGATATGTAACATTTTAAAAAATATTGTCAACAGTGAGTGGTAGGGATGGTGGTGTAGATCATTTTTTCGAGTAAAAAATTTGAGGAAAAATTGATTTGATCCCTTTCGACACTTGCTAGATCTGTGGTTATGATAGATCTAAGATGGTTTCAATCATGTTCAACTATGGAAAATTTGTTGAACATCTAATTATTCTGATCATTTTAAATATGTTAAATATATCTAAGATGAAAATTCAAGTATTTTATTTATGGTTGAATTACTATAACATAGAAATCATTGCACATCATCAATAAAAAAAAATTGTGCATACATTGAAGTTAACGCACACTATCAATCTAATTAGTTTGAAATTAATATACATCATACATCTAGTTACATCAAATAAAAAATCAATATCTACACTGAAATCAATGCATCTAGTGCAAGCATTCAAATAGAATTAGAAATCAACATATACACTCAAATCAATGTGTCTAGTGAAAACAATCAAATAGGATTAGAAATCAACATCTATACTGAAATCAATGCATCTAGTGTAACCAATCAAATAAGATTAGAAATCAACAACACTAAAATCAATGCATCTAGTGCATTCAATTAAATAGGATTAGGAATCAACATCTACACTCAAAACAATGCATTTATTTCAGTGAATAACAATGTATCTCCCCCTCCCTCTCTTTTCTCCCCGTCCCCTTTGTTTCTCCCCACCATCTATATTTATATATCCATCCATATCTTACCCCCCCCAAAACACTCTCTCTCTCTCTCTCTCTCTCTCTCTCTCTCTCTCTCTCCATATCTATATATCTCTCCCCCCTCCTTCTCTTTGCCTCTCCCGTCTTCTCTTTGTCCCCGCTCCATCTATATCTATCTCCCTTTGTGTCTCCTTTTTCTTTCTATCTCACCCTGCAACAATACACACTCTCTTTCCATCTCTCTCTCTCTCCCCTCCCCTTCTCTCAGGCACTCTCTCTATTTCTATCTCTTCCCTCCCACTTCCTGCCCCCCTCACTTTCTCTCTATCTCTCCCTTCTCACTTCCTCCCTATCTCTCCCTTCTCACTCCCTCTCTCTCTCCACCCTTCTCTCTTTATGTCTTTCTTCTTCCCTCCCTCTTTATCAGGGTAATGAATGATCTATTTAGGCCTTTTCTTGATCATTTTGTGCTTGTATATCTAGACGATATTCTTATGTATGGTAGGACATGGGATGAACATGTGTGTCATATGAAGGAATTGCTTGATGTTATGAAAAACGAAAAACTGTATTTGAAACTGTCCAAGTGTGAGGTTGGGAAAACCTCTCTGGTTTATTTAGGCCACATAGTTAGTAATGGGCAATTGAGGATAGATCGCTCTAAAGTGGATGTGAATATGAACTGGCCTGAGCCCACAAATGTTACAAAGGTCAAAATTTTCTTGGGCATGATACAATACTGGAGAAGGTTCATTATGAACTTCTATGTTATCGTAGCCCCCTTACACGCCTTGACTAGTGTGAAGCAGACCTTTCAGTGGGGAGGAAAGCAGCATAAATCATTCGACACGCTGAAAGAGAAGATCAGCACAACGCTAGTGCTAGCCTTACCAGACCTTCAACAACCTTTTGAGATTGAAACAAATGCCAGCAGATATGCCATGGGCATTGTATTGATGCAACAAAGAAAGCATGTCTGTTAACATTCAGAGACTTTCTCCCAGGTTGTTGTGAATTATCCCACGTATGACAGGGAGTTATACGCCTTGGTTCAGAGTGTAAAGAAGTGGAAAGACTACCTTATCAGCAAGGAGACCATCATCCATACTGATCACCAGCCCTTGCATCACCTCCAGTCACAGACCAAACTTTAGCAAGCCTGTCATTTCAGATGGATGGGTTTCCTCCAACAGATACATTTGGTAATTGGATACAAGAAGGTCACTAGCAACAAAGTAGTAGATAAGCTTTCTAGCCCTCCTATTTCTACATCTGTAGTTTTGAAAAATATTTCTTTATTGTTAGAAAGTTATGATTTTAAAGACATCTATGCAAAACTGACTCATGGATCGCAGGTGGACAATTATTACTTGCAGGGAAATCTATTGTACCACCTTAGCAAATTGTGCATACCCATTGATGAAAGGGTACATGTAATCCGAGAGGCTCATACCTCTCTAGTGTCTGGTCATTTTGGGATTGAAAAAACTTTGTCATTTATAGAGGTTTGTTTTTTGGCCTCATATGAAAAACATTGTGACTCACTTTGTAAAGGGTTGTGTGCTGTGTTCTGTTTCAAATCCCTCTAATACAAAACTTGGGCTCTACACACAACTCCCTATTCTGAGTCGGCCATGGGAAAGTGTGTCCATGGATTTTGTAGGAGGTTTGCCTACGTCTAGGAAGGTTTACGACTATTTGTATGTTGTCGTGGATCGTTTTAGTAAAATGTGTATTTTGATGCCTTGTAAAAAGTAGGTCATTTCTGAGCAGACTGCTTATCTTTTCTTTCAGCATGTTTGGATCCATTTTGGGTTGCCCACATCTATTGTGTTAGATTGAGACTCTCGCTTCCTTGGAGAGTTTTGGACCAGATTGTGAAGAATGATGGGCACTAAACTGAAAAGAAACATGACATTTCATCCACAAGCCGATGGGCAGACATAGGTCATCAACCGCACCGTGGTACACTTGTTAGAGGCTATTATGGAAATCATCCCAAGTTGTGGGATGAATAACTTCCTTATGTGCAACATGCATACAGTCGAGCAACACATTCATCTACATAGAGCTCATCGTTTGAGACATGTTTTGGCTATCTACCAAGGGATCCCTTAGACATGGTCTTTGGGAAATATGAGGATGACAATGGATGAGATGATAAGGAAAAAGAACATTTTTTTTTTAGTGGATACTGGTGATTCATCAGGTAGTACAAGAACAGTCGGAGAAGAGTCAGGCTCGGCATAAAGCTAGATATGATAAGCACCGAGTTGACCATCTATTTCAAGTTGGGGACAAGGTATGGCTCCACATTAGCAAGGATAGAATGAAGAGAGAAGGGAAGAAATTGAGACCCATTCGATTTGGTCCCTTAACCATATTGGCAAAGATTGGAGACAATGCTTTTCATCTTGACTTGCCTGCTTATATGAAACTGTACTTAGTGGTAAATGTTGAAAACCTGAAGCTTTATGAACCTCCATTGATTATGGATACCGAGGAGGTTTCAAAAATTCCTACAGTGAACGATGTTTCACCAAAGTATCTAGACAAGTTTCCTGAAGATATCATTCTCGACAGGAAAACCAGAACTTCATGACAGGGAGATGTGGAGCATTCTTGTTGGCTTTAATGCAATGCATCCAAGTAAAGCTCGATGGATGGAGAAAGAGAAAGTGAGGGAGAAATTTCCTCACTTTCTAATTATTTGAAAAGGATTTTGGCGGTCGAAAAGCTCTTAGTGGGTAGGATTTATCTAGGAGGGTCAATGGAGGATTGATCCAGGAGGATCCTGGAGGATTGATATAGGTGGATCTTCATAAAGTACCAGTGGCATGGTAAAAGGCTAAAACTCAAAGTGGAAGAATTTGGATCAACTAAGCATCAGATCTAAGTGCTTGTTATCCTGATTCCAATGGTGAGAATGAAACTCAAATCCGAGTTCATATGAAGAGGTTAGAGCAAGTCAAAGTTTATGTTTGACTTGTCCAAGTGGTAGGCTGAGATGACGAGGCAAAAGTCTCAGCGAGTGGGGATGTGCCAAGTGGTAGGATTCCATTCGTCCTGCATATCGCATATCGCAGCAAGGAGAAGAAACGACTTAAGGAAAATCGTCCATAGGAAAGTTGTGATGCAATAATTGCTAATTGCAATTACAAAAGGCAAGTGTTAAAAAATCAGCCGCTAACAGAACCATGGTTGCGATGCGATCAAATCGCAATTGAAAATCGCATCGGGAGAAGTCATATGGAGCACCACCTTGGGATCTTCCAATTGTGATTTGCGATGGGGTTCGTAGATGCAATATTTTATATGTCATGTTCAATACTCTTAACGGGTCCGTTGTATCACAAAGTGCCTGTTGTTTTGGCTTGGGTATGACTATCGATTTCGGGGCATGCCGATAGTCATGCTGCCGAGTTAAACACATAGTTTAATGGAGTTTCTCCATATTTGTAAGGTTTTTTCCATGTCTTATTTAGGCCTGAGAAACTCCGTTGGGAAATAAAGCTCGCCTACTTAACTTGGTTTATGGTTGGAAACTACCCGGGCATTGAGAGATTTGCCTCCATGCTTATATAAAAGGTCGTTTGTGTCGGAAGAAGGTAGAGGCGATCAACGCAATAGTTCAGAAGCATTGCATGCAGCAAACCCTAACTTGGCAGCAGGTCGGGACCTCGCCTTGAGCAGCAGGGATATTCCGAGAAGTTGTAGAAGGCCCAATTATCCAAATTGGGTGTTTGGATAGGCATTTTTGTACGATTGTTTTGCCAAGATTTTAGTGGTACTGTCTGTTTCTGAAGCTGCGCTCTCCATTCTTCATCCATATTCCAGTGTGGAGGTATAAGGATTGTAAATAATGTTTCTTGTACTTTTATCTCTTTTTATGCCACTTAATGAATGAAGGCCTCCCCACTATTGAGCAGGGCCAAAGAATTTCCTTCATAATCTACTAACTCATAGGCACCTTTTTGTAAAAAACATTTGACAATGTAAGGCCCATGCCACATTAGTTCGAATTTCCCAGCTCCCAATTTATCATTGGTTTGATCATATATTAAGACCAAGTCACCTTTAAAAAATGCATGGAGAAACAGTTATATCGTATTAATCCTTAACTCATTTCTTTTGGGCTTAAATTACTAATGTTGCAAGATGGAAAGTTTCATCGAGCCTTTTGAGGCAAATAAAATGTTCCTCCTTAGGTGAGGTATCACAGATTAATTTGAAAACTAGTTTCAGTGAAGGAATTTCACACTCAATTAGAAGAGTTTCCTCTAGACCATACACCAGCTGAAAGGGTGTGAATCTGGTGGAAGTCTTAGTTGTGGTTTGGTAAGCCCAAAGAGCTAAAAATAGCATGAGATGCCAATTTGATTTATGCATCCCAATGGTGCGTTGAATCATGTTAACCAAGAATTTGTTGACTGCCTCAACCTCGCTATTGGCCTGTGGATAATAAGGAGTTGAGTTGTCATAATGCAAACCCAACCGAGCAGTGAGCTCTACCATCATGTAATTTCGGAAATGAGATCCATGATCAGTAACTATGGCTTGAGGGACACCAAATCAAGATATTGCATGGTTGAAATAAATTGAGTGGCAATGTTACTATCAACATCATGTGTGGGCATCGCCTAGGCCCATTTATTAAAATAATCAATGACGATGATGATATAATCATGACCCCAACCAAGTGAGGGTTACATGTCATGAAATCAATACCCCATTTCGAAAAGGGGTCGGCAATAACAACTAGGTGTAGGGGTGCAGGTGGGGCGCCCTATTTACGGTTGTAAATCTAACTCAGCGAAAACCAATAATTTCTTTGATTTGGCAGTAACAAACTCCAAATCAAACTCCTAGAGGATAACTATCCATTTAGAATACGTGCCACCCAGTAACTAACGAGTTAGGATGTAGGTCATGGGGTTGTAGTAAGAAATCACAGTGGTTTTCCGCAAGAGAATATAGTGTTGAAAGGGTTGAACAATGTGAACAACTGCTAAAGCTAGTTTCTCAACATGGGCATATCGAGTCTCAATATCAATAAGATTTCAGCTTAAGTAGTAAATCATGTGTTTGTTTCCATCATCATCATCCTGCACCAGTGCCATGGTAATAGTACTATCAGCTGCGACCAAGTACAACAAGTAATCTTGGTGATAATTGGGGGGATGCAGTAAAGGAGCACTAATGAGGGTGTCCTTTAATGCATTGAAATAATTTTGAGTGATTTCATCCCAAATAAATGGGATCCCCTTTTTCAGCAAATGAGTAAATCTCTTGGCAAGTTTAGCATAATTGGGTACAAAACGATGAAGGAAATTAGCTTTCCCTTGTAAGCTCTGCAACTGGTGTAAAGATGATGGAGGGGGTAAATTCACAATGGCCTCAACTTTGAGTGGGTCAATCCAAATGCCTTCCTTAGATACCACAAATCCTAGGAGATGACCAAAATCAATGTAGAAGACACACTTATGCAGATTCAAACGAATATTATAGTGTCTACAACGAAGAAAAATTGCTCGAAGGTTGTTAGGATGATCATGATGCTTAGCAGAATGGGTCAGTAAGTCATCAAGATATGGTTGAAAAATGTGTTTGATGTCATGAAAAGTACAAGACATTGCTCCTTGGAAGGTAGCACCAACATTTTTTATCCAAAAGGGAGTTTTTTGTAGGAAGAGGTTCCCCATGGACAGATAAAAGCATTTTTATGATGATCGACGGGAACAATGTTAATCTGGTTGTAGCTAGAAAAACCATCCATAAAAGAAAAAATCTCACTCTCGGCACATTCATTAATGATATGGTCTATAAAAGGAGTGGATAATTATCTTTCAAATATGCCCGAATGATATAATGGTAATTAACACAAACGTGAATAGTTCCTTGCTTTTTATTCACAGGGAAAATGTTCAAAACCTAATATTTTAATGGAATGGGGTAAATGAAACCAACCTTTAGAAGTTTTTCAACCTCTCCCTTTATAGAGGCTTCCTTTCTAGAGTGCACTGGGCGAAGGCACTGATGAATAGGCCTTGCGTTTAGATAAGTAGGAATTTCGTGCACCACAGTGCTCAGATCTATGTCAGGCATTTCTTCATATGACCAGGCAAAGACATCGTAGAACTCCTTAAAGAGGGTAGTGTAAATCTTGATCTCATCTGTAGAATAAGAAGCCCAAACATGGATGTTCTTGACAATTCATGGTTTAACGGAAATGTCGATGGGCATTATAGCAGTAATGTTCCCCATGTTTCCCTCAAATAAAACTTTGTGCACCAAAATAGGTGTTTGAAGTGGATGGGTTAGTGTACAGAAAACAAAGGTATCTAAACACGATGAAATCTCTCTGAGACTCAAGAGAAATGAGGAACAATGATGGGCATCATTCTAGGTAGTTTCCTTAAGAGATATAACCTTGGTGATGTTAACACTCAAGTTTTCCCTAAGCTCCTGAAGGGATACGGCCAAGGTAACCACAAACCAATCTTTGGACTGTAGGTTCTAGCCCACCTGCAATCATAGAGGGCTCTCTCTTAATTATTTAACTTTGTTGATGATGATTTTAGGCTAGGTTTTGGGTTCAATGGGTTTTGTTTGTGTTTGGTGGTGGGAAGGATGATACTTTCTGGTAGAGAGGCATGCATAGAATGATAAGTTTCAAACCATTGGGCATGGAGTCGAGGAGTAGGAATGTTGGTGCGTTTTCTTGGTCACAAGAGGAAAGAGGGGCAAGGTAGCTATTCATGAAACAAACTTGAGGTTAAATGAAGATGGATTGCAGGCTAAGGAATGAGAGGCAACAAAGAATCTCTTAAACAGGTTAGCAGAGGGAAGATAAACGAGCCTTATCTGGGAGCAACTAAGAATTCCCAGGTAACAGCCATTTATATCTGAGATAGAGAAAACATGAGCCATAAGGAATTCATATTTATGCCTAAATAAAGAGGAAAACATTAAGAAGCCACAGAAACTGAGCATAGAGAGCAGGTAAGAAAATTCTAAACCAGACTTTTGTTCTGCAACCTAAGCATATGTGAAATTGAAAACAACAGAGGTAAGGAATACTTATTGATTCATAAAACAACACAGGATTCCCCTCATTCAATCTTCAGAAACATTAACAACACATCAGACAGTTCATTCTCCAAGCTCGTAAGCAGTCTATGATTATAGAAATTCTCAGATATACAGTGCGAGTCTCTCCTTAAGCAAAACAACCAACCAACAACAACCAACCCTCATTACATTGTTTAGGGCTCTCTTTATAGGAAAAATATCTAAAGTATTTATTACAGCTAACCTAAACAGGTCTACGGGAAATAACTTTTAAACCTAAACTTGTGTTGAAATTAAATGCAAGTAAATATCTATTGAGCTGTGCCAGAAGAAATTGGATCAAAATGAATTAATATGGTGTCCTTGGTGGCTCGATGCACTGTTTCTGCAATAACTGTGCTTTGAGCTTTGGTCCTCTAATCTCATGTGACTTTGATGTGCAGTAACTGTGATTTGAGATCCATTAAATGGCTTTTATTGCTTCTTTGACTTGCTGAGGGGCTCTTTAATGTTTTATCAACATTGAGCACTGAAAAGATCTTCACTGATACACTTTGCGCAACACTGATACACTTTGACATGAGTTCGGCTTCTTTCTGCTTCTGATACTCTTTAATGCCTGAATCAGGACTCTCTCTCTCTGCTGACATGCTAAAAACTGTAAAATCGGCCCTTTTCTGCCCTTTTTGGCGCAAAATGACTGCTGGACAAAAAGATTCCCCATTTGGGCTTCTGAAGCCTTGATTTTTCACTTGCGCGTTTTTTTTTGGCGGGTGATGTTAGCATGACATTAGCAGTGGGACCCAGTACGGAGGTGACATCAGCAGGATGACGTCAGCGGGGTGACGTGGCAGTACGACAGGGTGATGACATGGCAGTACGGGGTGAGGTGGCAGGGTGACGCGGCAGGATGACACGCTGCTTACGTCACGCAAGGGGAGAGCAGTTTCTGGTTTCGGGCGCACCGATTTTGCAGCTGGGCAGTATTGGGGAGGGGGCCTCTGCCACAGTCGGGAGGGCAACGCGTGGCAGGAGTACGACGACAAAACCGCCGATGTCCCGGACGCTAACCCTCGACATATCGGGGCAGAAAAATACCCGCCCATCGTAGATCTCTGGTGCAGCAGACCTGACGCCTGGCAGATAAGGTAAGGCGTCGGAGGGATAAGGACGGGGCCCACGCGCCAATTATATTTTTTTTAATTTAATTCGGTGGGGGGGAAAAACATTAGCAAAGTGGGTTTTTGGGGTTAAATGTGCGCGGGGTTAAATATTAAAATGTGGGGTTTTTAGGAGAAAGGGCGGAGCATGGGTTTTGTGCATCGGAAGGAAGAATTTATGCCATGGAAGAAGTCCAAAGGCATTGTAAAGGGGGTTTTTATACATTAGAGGAGGGACTTAATGCATAGGAAGGGGTCCTTTGCATTGGAAGAAGGTTTTTTGAGACAAAAGGAGGGTTCTTCACTAAGTTTCAGATAAACTTAGCAATTCCCAAGTGTTACTTTATGGTTATTTTTCAACTAGGGGGAGGGGATAAGTATATAGGGGGGTTATTTAACATAATTTTAGTAGGGGAAGGGGAGATAGATAGGGAGCTACATAGTAAAATCAATAGTTAATATGATAAGTGATAAGAAAGCGCTAAGTATGTGAATCTTAGGCTATCAGGGGGAAAATGATTCATAAAGGAAATGAACATTCCTTGAGTAAAGCAGATCTTTACCAAGGCAAATTGATATGAAAATGATGAAACTAAGAGATATCAAGCAGATTTTGACCTCTTTGGGGAAGTTAGTGAATGATTTATGGAATAAGGAAGAAGGGGGAGGTTAGTCATGCCTCGCTTGAAGTCCTTGAAATGGAAACTGCCTGATAATTGTGACTTGAATAGATATGACACTTGAAAACATGAAATTGATCACAAATCAGCATTCTGCAACCTCAAAACTACCTACCCAGCCTACTTACCTAGCATTTTTTCTTCTTTTTGGTTTGGGTGCACTTAGACTTGCAGACCCAGCTTTTCAATTTTTTTTTACCGTCCTCCTATCTATATCTACACTTATTTCATCCAAGGGCTTAGATTAGGCCGTTCAGTACCCTTGCTTCTCTACCTGTCTAAGAATCTGCCAAGATTAAGCTGTTTGGACAGATAATGATTCTCCATATTTTAAAACAGGAAATTGAAACCTAGGGAGACCAAGATTAAACTGTTTGGACCTCCCTTGAACTGAAAAATTCTTCAAAAATAGAATAGTACATCAAAACTGGAACACAACAGTGGCACTTGAACTGGCACACTCTCATGCCCTCTTCTTTGGCTTCTGTAGCAAATATGGAACATTGCAGCATGCAAAGTATGACATATTTGGCATGTAAAAATGTCAATCATGAAAGATGAGTAACCTGGTGTAGCAGGAGGCTAACAAGTGATACCCTCGTCAGTGGGAAATGTCTCATTCAAGGGATCTAAAGAATCCCAAGAACCAAGCCAAGGGGATTGTGAATACGCGTCTAGATGCATACTAAGAGTAGCATGACTTTCAAAAGTGACCACTGAAGCCAAAACAATAGCTTGATATGCTTTTTCTGTTGGGCTGAGCGACATGAAATTTCTAAAAGAATGAACTTGATCAGGATAAGGAACAATCCAAGGCTTGTAAGAAGTGGAGATCATGCTGATGGAAGTGACGTTTGGTGGTGGGAGGGAAAAAGTTACTATAAGAGCAGAGTCTTTGAAAAGACCCACCCTAGCACTCTCATAAGGGATGTTAATATTTCCCACATATGGCACATTGTCATTCAAAGAACTAGAAGAGAAAAAGGCTAATTGATCAATTGTGACTATTTTCCCCTCTTGAGGAAAACAGAGCACATAGAACAAAGAAGAAACCAACAAAACATAGCGTGAGTCCAACTTCGACCAAATAGAAGGTTATAATTCAAATTGGCATCAACAACTTCTACTTCTATGTTAACGGTTTTTCCTTCCAACATTATGGGCAAGTTCGTGAGAATACCATAAGGATGAGATCCTTTTCCATCAAAGGCTTCTAAGTTGTTAGGAGACTAGTTGAGAGGCAGAGAACCAATAAATTTTGAGCATGAGATAGACATGATGCAGGTGGAAGCACCCTCATCAATCACAATTTGATTAATCATCTTCCCTTTTATAATGACTTGGATTAAAAAGGAAAATTGATGTGGAAGATGTGGAACATGATTTTCTTGGTCAAAAGTAATCAGATTTGAATTAGTAGGGTCAATTCCTCCTATAGCGGATAGTAATTCTTCCCGTTGCGATGGACAACTCTGGAGAACTTCCAAGGCAGACATCGTTGAAGGTGCTTGAGCTAAATCTTCGAAAATACTGTAATGTTGGGAAGTTCGTGCATTCATATTGTAATATTATTTCTAAAGGACACCTTTAGTAGGTGGTCAGATAACAAAGTCATTACTAGGTCTCTAAATATGAAGAGGACCGAAACTAGGTGGAGTAGAAGTGGAAGGTGTATCAGTAACTTCTTCCTTCATAACCTGTTTGGGAGGAGTCAAATAGTCTTTTGACTAAATGGCAACATAAATAGGTACCTTTCCACTCATATAAACCTGAGAACCCGAAGATGTAGAAGATTGCAGTTGTTTTACCAATTGGGTTTACTATGATGGAAAAGTTTCTTTTAGTATAGTTGGTGTCCCTTGAGTTCCTTTTAGCAAGTGACTAACTTCAGCACGATGGGGACAATCCTTGGTATAGTGATCTTCCTCACAAATGAGGTAAGGATATTTGGGCTTAAGTTTACATGCATCATCAAAAAACAATTTCGGAGAATCCTATTTTGGGGTATCAGATTTGGATTTTCCTTTACCCTTCTTTTTACCTTTTGAGGTTTTGTCTATCATGGTATACTGAATAGCATTAACCTCGGAGGTTTTACCAGGATTTGGAGAGGAATTCGAAGGAGGATTGGATGCAATAGTTGAAACGAATTTATGCTTCGAAGAAACTTTACTGGAAGTTTGAGTCACTGACCCAATAATACCATCGAGAGGTGGTACATCTGGAGGTTTAGAAGATGCTAGATCTGTTGATGGTCTCGGAGCATCAGGAAAGAGCTCATATAACGTGCCAGATTGGGAATATACCAAATCTAAATATTGGGCATGAAAAATGGCTTGATCTTCAGTCACACAACCACCCATAGCTATGTTCTTGGCAATTTTATTGAACAATGATTTGGTAAACCATTCAGTTAATAGCTCATCAAGTATATCAAACTTGATAAGATGATGTTGACGTCTCCACTCATGGATATGATCAGAGATATGGGTAGCAATATTATGTTTCAAAGACATAAGGATTAGGGGAACTTTGAGGTCTAAAATGGGCCTCCTACGAAAAATGTACAACCAAAATAAAATTAATAAGAACAAATAGGATTAAAGATGATGATGTCAACCATGGGGGATGATTCACCATTTTTGGAGTGAAAAAGTAAAAAGATCAATAAATAATAAAATAATAAAACTACCTTTTCAACTCGTATTTTCAATTTATTGTAGGAATTTATAGGGTAAGTTCCTCAGACAGAACACCAAAAGGACACCGCTCACAAACAGATCACAGATCAATACACCAGTATTTTGACGTGGTTAAAACCCTCAGAGAGGGAAACAGTCCACGGCCTACGCCAACGTGGCTACTACAGGCAATTTATTAATAAAAAATGAAAATTTACATAAGCTTCTCTCATGCACGGTAACCTACAAATGACCCTCCATGCGCTTTAAATAGAATTCATGGACCAATCGGGTGTCAAGCCACGGATCAAGTGTCGGTAATACCGAGGAGAGAATGAACCGTCGGATCACTACATATCGTGACCGTCGGATTGTAAGTTAACAAATGTA
>APFE030103842.1:209790-267208 GCA_000404065.3 Pinus taeda | reverse complement strand
AAAGGAGCTATCGGCGGCACTGGAGCAGTTAAGAATATCAACTGAGGGAACAATGAAAGCAAAAGATGAGCAAATCGCTCAATTAACCACTCAAATTGAGCAAATGAAAAAGCTCCCTCAGATAGATGAATTCAAAGCATAAACGCTCCAGTTAAATAAGGCATTGATTAATCAGGTTAAGCTACTATGTCAACAGATTACACGAGCAGAACCATTGTGCGAGTTGGTAGCATCCATAAGCGAAAAGGTACAAAAAGCCAGGACCGATTTGGATCAGGCCAAAGAAACACTGACAAATTTTATAGAATGGCAGGATTCCGATATAGGTCGGGCAACTAATCTACCGAGAATTCTGGAATCGCACAAAGAGATATTATTCACAGAATGGAAATCGCTACTAATGAAGGCAGAAAGAGCAATTTCCAGATGCAAAACAATCAGTGGAAATTTGGTTGAATTAGTAAATAATACACTTTATTTATCTAATATAATTTCCTAATGCACTCCAGGTCAATTAACAGCGGCAAATATGTTGGAGCACTCATGCTACCCGGAGCTGGAGAAAAACGCAAGATTGATCGCTGGAATCAACAGTTTGACATGGGATGCTTATTGGTTCTTCTTAATCAAGCCATACAGCCAAAGAGCTGCCTTGAAATGCCTAACAGATGTTGTCAGGTATATTATACCCGACATTCAGGATGCCACGTTCGCCGCCCAATTCAGTTTGCGCCTCAACAAACAACCAGAAGTGGAACCAATGCTTGCGACAAGCCAGTTTAGGTTTAAGGGCAAACAACCTGAGGCATGACTCACTTCGCCGACTGCCAGATCGCCCCTGAGAGATAGACCGCATTCACTGATACCAATTTAGTAGGATTTTGTTTCATAGATTTTTTTAGCTTAGTAGTATTTATAGACCCTTTCATGCATTTAGAAAGGGTCGTAAAGTTTTGTATATGACTTAAACCCTGAAGTTGCACTATTGTACTTCAGGGATATTCTTTTATGAAACTCGACCAATTATTCCGAATTTAATGAGGAATGTTTTTATGCAAATGTGCACTACTGTCATTGTTTGAAAGCATTTTTGTGTTGAAGAAGGAATCTTGAATAGCGATTGATATTTCAGATTGATCTACAGCTCACATGGTACTATTATCTGCGTATGTACTCATTTTTGTTATATGAATTATATATATAGATATCTGTGTGTGTGTGTGTGTGTGTGTGTGTTTTTCACAGCATTCCTTATGCATTCCACTAATGGTTGTTTATCACATGCTTCCATTTTAATCGTATATACGTATCAATGATATAAACAGTGAATGCAGTAATTTGTATTTATCACTTCATTGTGACTATTCACATGAAGTAATCTTTGAATGATTGAATGTCTCTTATTTATTTCACAGAGTCATCTATATGCATGTTAGATAGATAAAGATTATTTAACGCTGCATTCTGAATGAATAAGTTGTTCCCGGGATTAGTATTAGTTTCCCTATTTCGGTCAATAGAATAAGCTAGTCGCCTATCACTTAAGCAAACTATTCATCACCCATCCATCCCTTTTATTTCATTATCGGGAAATTGGTCTCATTATCTCCAGTCGGATCCACCATTCCAAACGGAAAAGGAGTTGTACTAAGGTTCGGACCGGGTGGTTATCCCCCAATGTTGTGGCAGCGATTTCTGAGGCCTCAACAGGAGGAAAATGAAGGAAAATAAGGGAAAATGCTGAAAATAGAAGCATCATCCAAAAAAAGGCTTCTGAAAGTCAGCTGGTAACTCTTTGTGAATTCAGTGTTGGAGCTCTCTAATTATTTTCTCTCTCTCTCTCTCTCTCTCTCTCTCTCTCTCGTACCCTCAGACACTTAGAATTTTCTTGGAGAATTTTGGCATTGGATCAAGAAAGGCAAAGAAGGCAAGAGGAAGCAAAGATCAAGTAGAGAAAAGAAAGATCAAGCAACAACAACAAGATTCATTGCAGGTATCGACTTGTATGTATTAGGGTCCAACTCTAACTCCTTTATTTATGTAATAAACCCAATAGCATCGAGTCATAGTCATAGTTAGTTAATGAGTCAATAAATACTGTATTAATAATTGTAAGTTGTTGACCTGCATTTAAGAAATGGACCATAGTTAGTTGCAAACGGGCCATAATTAATAAATAAAGTGGTTAATCCATGTTATGCAAAGGACCACTAGTCTTTTTTGGAATTCATTTAGTTATAAATAGTCATTGTTAGAAGGGAAAGAGCATCTAGTCTTATTTGTAATCAAGCTTTGCTCTGCTGGAGGTTTCCCCCTTGAAGAGGTAAGTGAACATTGCACTTATCTCTGAATAATAAAATACTTGTTATTTTTTCTCATTTTATTCTATGTTCTAGGTTGTATTTCTTTGCATATTTGGTATTATGGAATTTCTCACAGGTCAAGAGCATAACAAGTGGTATCAAAGCACTTTCCAGGGCCAGTTGTACCTCCAATTTTTGCAAAATGTTTTTTAGGCTAGAGATGTGTTCCAGCATCTTCAAACCACGAGATCTATCGTTAAGCACATAAACTTGTGAATTTGGGGAGGCCTGCATGTAGGAAATACATGAGGTGGTCACACTTATTGGACTCCCTTGTAATCCTTGTGGGTACCACTTCAAGTAGTAGTGCATTAGATAGAACCACACAAAGATTGCACTTCCACGTACCCTTTGGGTATATAGGAAGCCCCCTACGATCACCTTAAACATTGCCTTAGATAATTCGTCGGTTCTCTTGCTACTAGAGTACACTGAGAACAACACTCAGGCAGACTACTCATGCGTATGATAGGGTAATCGGGTAGTACGGCGAAGGGTACGGTTGATCCTCCTTAGTTAGTGCCCTGAAATACTGGATCGAGTACTATTGTTGGACCCTTATGTATATTTCAATCTGTAGCACCTGACACTCCTTTTTCACCATAGTTCCCTCTACTCTCTAAAGATCGCCCATTATCTTATCTTCTAGATCAGTTCCAACTAGTGGGGTTCTATCACCACAGTACAATTCAAATCTAATAGTTGGGGTTCTGTCACCACCGCACTAATCAGATTCAACAGTTGGGGTTCTTCTGCCATAGTACTACTCACATTTTGCAATTGGGGTTTCAGAAGCAGATCTGACTCTCTTCGTAGTGAGGCTTGTTGTTGCTATAGTCCAAGCCCAATTTTTGTAGGACATTACACAGGATCGAGTTTTCTAGAATTCGGCCACTGTAGTATTGATCCACGGGCAGTAAAAATCCATTTAGATTGAAAAAAAAATCATGACGATCTTATCGCAGTGGTAACATTCACTGGTCAAGCTCAATTTTCTAGCAGTTTGCAATTTTTTCGGAGTGACTTCAATTGACCAAGATCTATGTGTGGTAGAAACCAAAGCTCAAGTCATGGCCAATGAGATGATTGACTGACTTGAAACAATGTTGGATGCATTCAAGGACCAACTAGACTCCATGGAAAAATTGATTGAACAATTCACCAAGATCATGACAGGGTGTCATCAGGAGGAGCATAATATTGATGAACACCTCGAGGGAGAATCTAGCCATCATATTCACTTCCATTGAAATCACCAACATTCCCACCCTAGGCCACCCAAGATAGACATGTATAAATTTGATGGCTCTAATCCGATAGTATGGGTAGCACAAATGGAATAATATTTCACCCTGAATGATATCTGTGATGATCAAACTAAACTACATGTTGGAGCTCTTTACTTGAACCAAGAGAGATGGCAATGGTGGCAGTGGCATCATAAATGTTATCCCAGGAACATAACTTGGCATGTGTTTTCCAAAGCCCTTTGTGACCACTTTGACAAAGAATCTATTTTTTTTGGGTTGTCTCACTAAGCTCCAATAGACAGGCATAGTAAAATACTATAGTACATCCTTTTAGTCATTGGCTATTAAAACGGATGGTCTAGGATATGAATTCTACTTGGAGTGTTTCATTATTGGTCTCAAAGAAGCCATCCCTGCACGTGTCGAATGCACCACCCACCTACATGGATAGATGGTTGCAAAAAGGATGTCGAGGTGGAACTTTCCTTAGCTTCCTAGTGTACTCATCCAAATTTCATAGCCAAGGGGTGTCCCACCTAGGCTCAAGGCCATACCTACTTAAGGTTCAAAAGGTGTCGCTAGCAAAAATGGCTAAATGAAGAAAACAAGGGTTTTTCTATTACTGTGATGACAAATACTCCTCGGGGCATAAATGCAAGGAACCAAAATTCTTTCAAATTGATGTTACTAATCATAGCTCATTTGAGGAAGGCCCACCCCTTGGGGGGCCAGAGGATGAATTTGAGGAAACCTAGTAGGAAAATGATCTCACAACTATGCCATATGAACCAATTATCTTGCTACATGCTTTGGTGGGCATTTCTGTGCACCAAACTCTAAAAATCATACGTTTTCTTAAGCATAGCCCCGTAGTGGTATTGATTGATAATGGAAGCACTCATAACTTTATCCATACGTGATTCACCGAAGCTATTCATTTTTTTGTATGGGTAATCTCTAATTTAAAAGTTCTTATTGTTGATGGGGGACAATGAAATGTGAAGGCTGCTGCAAAAATATTAAACTTCATATGGAAGACTACTCACCATATTCATCCTAAGATGCAATAGGTCTTAGACCTCCACCAGTAATTATTTGACAAACCTAAAGAGATTCCAACGTCTATATGTGAACATGATCATAACATCCCTTTGGTCCTAGGGGTCGAACCACCTAATGTGCGCCCATATCGATATCCTTTCTGCCAAAAGAATGAAATTGAAAAAATCATTAAGGAACTCCTTGAAGTGGGTGTTATTCTTCCTAGTATCAGTCATTATTCATCACCAGTGGTCATGGTGCTAAATAAATATGGAGAATGGTGCATGTGTCCAGACTTTCGGGCCCTTAACAAGCTCACTGTCAAAGGAAAATTCCCTATTCTAGTTTTTGATGATATGCTTGATGAACTACATGGTGCTCAATTCTTTACCAAGCTAGATATTCACTCTGGCTATCACCAAATATGTATGAAAGCAGTAGACATTCCCAAGGCTGCTTTCCGAACTCATGAAGGAAATTATGAATTCTTGGTCATGCCATTTGGTCTCTGTAATGCTCCATCGTCTTTTAAAATCCTCATGAATCACTTGTTGGAACCATATATCTAAAAATTTGTCCTCATTTTCTTTGATGACATTCTCATATACAGACTAACCTGGGAAAACAATCTTTAGCATGTAGACCTGATCTTGCAACTGCTCCAGAATCACAAATTATTTGTCAAATTGTCCAGTGACCTTTTGGCATGGAAGAATTCGAGAATTTGGGACACATTATGGGTCATGAAGGTTTCAAGGTTGATCCCAAAAAGGTACAGGCAATGAAATATTGGCTCCAACCAAAAACCTTTAAGAGTTTGAGGGGATTCTCAGGTCTCACTGGCTACTATCACAAATTTGTCTACAATTATGGTCACATTGCTAGAATCCTTACTAACATTCTCAAGTAAACAACATTCCTTTGGATTGATGTAGCACAACAGGCATTTCTGGCTCTCAAGCAGGTCATGTGTTCCACTCCAATATTGGTACTACTGGACTTCACCAAATCTTTTGTGATTGAATGTAATGCTTCCAGTACTAGTATTGGTGTTGTCTTAATGTAGGGAGGTCAAACCTTGGCTTTCACCAACCAAAAAATGAGTGGGAAACATCTAGGTCAATCTACCTATGATAAAGAGATGATGGCCATATTACATGTAGTAGATACTTGGAGACCATAATTATTGGGGTGGCATTTCCAAATCTGAATAGACCATGAAAGCCTCAAATATTTTTTGGAGCAACATCTATCCTCACCACAGCAAAATAAATGGCTAAACAAAATGTTGGGATATGATTATGAGATAATTTATAGGAAAGGGTGAGACAATGTAGCAGCAGATACTATATCATGCAAATTTGAGGCTGAAAGCACCCTGTTATCAATATCTCTTCCCACACCAGATTGGATTGAAGAAGCCCGTATGGAATGGTTTTCACACTGCTCTCTCTCCCAACTTATTAATAACTTGAGAGAAGATCCTAATTCCTCAGTCGTCTACTCTTGGAAGGATGAGATTATTTGCTACAAGGATTGAGTAGCTATATCACTGACATCCACCCTCAAAACTCACATTTTGGAAGATTTGCACTCATCTCCCACTGCAGGGCATGCAGGCTTTCAAACAATTTAGGCTCGCACCCATCATTCTTTCTTTTGGATGGCATGAAAAATGGAATTCTTACTTTTTTAGCTGAATGTGATGTGTGTCAACACCATACAGGAGAAATAATAAGGTTACCAAGAACCTTACAGCCATTTCCACTCGGTGCCTCCATATGGACAGATGTTTCCATGGATTTCATTACTGGTCTCCCAAAGTCAGGAAACAAATCCATCATCATGGTGGTCGTGGACAGAATTTGTAAATATTCTTTTTCTTACACTCTACCCCACTCATTTACCCCCACTTTGGTGGCTCAAGATTTCATGAACCAGATATTAAAACTCCATGGCATGCCAACTTCCATTGTGTCTGATCATGGCCCGACTTTCACCAACAAATTTTGGCAAGAACTTTTCAAGCTACAAGGCACCCAACTCCAACTAAGTACTACCTATCATCCGAAACCAACGGTCAAAATGAAGTTGTCAAAAAATGTTTGGAGACATATCTAAGGTGCTTCACTTCAGAAAAGTAACATCAATGGGTATAGCGGCTACCTTTAGCTGAATGGTGGTATAATACTAACTATCATGAAGCCACCAAGATGACTCCATATGAAGCAGTGTATGTAAAACTCCCACCTTTACCTATTTCTTATATCCCTATATTCTCTAAGGTTCAAGAAATTGATCAACTCCTACAGAACCATGCCGCCATGCTAGCTCATCTCAAAGATATTCTCCATTAAGCTCAAAATCAAATGAAGAAAAATGCAGACCAACATCGTTCAGAGCTCGCATTTCAAGAAGGGGATTGGGTATTCATGTGGCTGCAACCATATAAGAAAACATCGCTCAAAGAAAAGGGCTTCCAGAAACTAGCTTCAAAATTCTACGGACCTTATCAAATGCTTCAGTGCATTCGAGCAATAGCCTACAAGCTGGCCTTGCCACCAACTTCAAAAATCCATCCTGTATTCCATGTATCATGCCTCGAGAAAGTGGTGGGTAACAATTGCATAATTTAAACCAATCTACCCAAATTGGATGAGGAAAGTTCACTCTAGCTCCAACCAGAACATGTCCTCGATACTCGTGAAAGACATCTACGCAGCGACATAATCAAGGAAGTCCTCGTCAAGTGGAAAGACACCTCTCCAAAAGATATGACCTAGGAACCAACCTTTATTCTTTAGCAGTTTCCGTAGCTTTAGCCTTGAGGACAAGGTTGCTTTTGATGGGGGAGGTCATGTTAGGGTCTAACCCTAACCCCTTTATTTATGTAATAAACCCAATAGGGCTGAGTCATAGTCATAGTTAGTTAAATAGTAAAAAAAGCCCATATTAATAATTGTAAATGGTTGACCCGCATTTAAGAAAGGGACCAGAGTTACTTGCAAATGTGCTATAATTAATAAATAAAGTGGTTAATCCATTTTATGCAAAGGACCAGAAGTTTTCGACATGTAAGTCCTTGTTGATCCTAGGGAAAAAAATTCACACGCAGGGGGCCCTAAAAACCCTAAAAACTTGCATGAAACAGTAAAAGAATGACATGAAAAGAAAGAGGAGGGGTAGATCTCCTACTTGGTCAGGACGACATGAGAAATGATCCACAGAATCTCTTGCAATCAGCTAATTAAGATCAAGGTAAAAAATAGGGTCATATCACAAACTGAATGTTAAATATCAAATGGTTAAAATAACATGGTAAATTCTTGTTTTTATGTTTATTTCATGAACATTAAATGAGTAAACTTTAGTATTTACCTATTTTTACCAATGAAACAGGTATGTTTAATCCATTTGGTGTTGCTTTGAATAGATTTATAGTTGACTTATAGAATTTGACATGCACGATTGTGAATTTAACTTTGACCATAAAGCATACTTTTATCTCTTTTTCGAGCTCTCTTAAATATCGAAAAAGGAACCCCCTTGGAGTCCTATTTAAGCTATTTTCAAACTCTCGAAATACGAAAATATTTCTGAGCACTTGTCCTTTTGAGCTCGTTAATGGATTGGAAATGACATCTACTCAGTATAAGTTTAACCCTTTTTTGGGTTGAGATAGATTATTTACGAAAAAGGATTTCGTTGACCGAACATGGTCAAAAGGTTCTCTCTTGTATTGTTTTACACTTTTTCGGACTTGAGAGACAAATATACAAAAAAAAACTTGTGGTGTTTTCTTTTTTTTCCCTTTTCAAACTCTCTAAACATGAAAAGGACCGAGTTATCATTGTCTTTAGACTCGTTAAGACATCAAATAGCGACAAACTTGTCCATCATGACAAGACTAAGTTTCTCCTTCGCTAGACTCGTTAAAACATCACATAGCGATGGATTCACCTGAAGGGTGAAATTATACAACAAGCATATGTTATCCTCCTCAAGCTTGATAAAAAATAAAGAGGTACTAGTCAGCAATGACTAGGGAAAATGGAAAAGGGGTAAACTACTTTATGGCAGTAGGTCGCTCTTGAACATGACACTTTCACTTCATCATTGTGACTATTTGGGTTGGGTTATTTTATTGATGGTCATCATACCTTGGTTTATCATACCATCCATTACTTTTGCTTTGGGTCAATGTTTCCAATCCATTCAGTGTCGCTAACATGTTTAAGAGAATTCACTCAGTTTAAAATTCGTCTTTTGCAATACTCATAAACATTCATTTTCATGACCGCTAATCCTAAACCTTGTGTCATCAGTCAAATTCTATCTCCAAAATCATCAAACTTGTTTCGTGTCATTGATGTGGGATACATCAAGGCCCTCCTGCGATGAGTCACTTCTTCTCGACATCAACACATTATCCAAGAAGTTGACTTATAAACACCCTTCCAGTACCTTGAAGCTTGCATACATCAATGGCAGGTTACTCGCTTCCGGTGATAGGTTGACATCACTGGTCTTCGACTGGAAGATTTTGTATGGTGTTCGACATCAAAACATCTATTCACACCATGCAAAATGTAATGTAATACCTTGAGGATCATTATCATTATCAGTGATTTCTCTCGCATCTGTTAATGACTTACATCATTGGGTGGTAATCAGACAGTGTCTTCCCATGTTTGACTTCAGATCACATATTCACATGGTTAGACTCGTACTTGAGCAAATGATTGAATGAGATAGAAGAGCCCATATCTAGTTTCATCCATTCAGGCTGCAATTTCAGGAAATGTACCAAATCATCCGTACAATGGCTTTACATTTATGGTCATGCTATTGTGGGTCTATATCTGTGGATGACTATCTATGTACTTGTTATAATGAAAGTTTATATGCTAAGCATGGGTATGCCTTCCCTCAACGATTCATGAGAAAAAATTAAAATATCATGATATTATGTATTGTAATCAATGCATGTCACCAACAACTTCAGAACCTCCTCATCACATCATAAAGAATATCACTCGACATCATTATTTTCGACTTCATGCTTTAGGGGGTATCTGTTATAGATCCATTTGGGCACATCACTCCCATCATTCAGATCGGTACCATTAGGGCTCATCAAACTGTAATTTAGTTGCTACATTCCCTAGACAAGTCACCACTTTAAATTCCTTCTTCCCTTAGAGTTTCCCAACCTGAAGCCCTTTAGAATTGCCTACTTGAGGGGCCAACATAGCCTTGGACAGGGGTAAGTGCACCTCAGTGCAAGTAGGCCCATGTCAAGGTGCTCTACAGAGCAACTAAGCCCACTTTGACCTGCGTTGGGTAATATTGAGTGAAATTCACATAGGGTTATGGGGATATTCTTATCGTCTGGAGCCATATAGAAGAATCCCATACTTATCATCTCCTATGAACTTGAAATTGGATAGGGAATGAGTTAAGTAACCTCTATTCCTCTCATCCCTTCCTCCATGGAAACTAACTCTAAGTTTGGAAGGCCATTCAATACCCTCACTTATGACCAAACCTCCTCCATTTTCCTATAAATTTAGCACTCATCTAAGTGATCGGGTGTTGGACTTTAAGAATTTGTAAGGAGTTACTATTGATGTGAGGATTGGTATTATAAGAAAGTGTTGTTATGCAGCTAGACTTCATGGTTGTAATTCTTCCTTCTACTTAATAAAATTGTTTACACCTTTTTTCATATGCCTATCTTGATATATGATGTTTATATGTGTGTATGTATCTGATCCCATTTACTTATAGTCAATAGATCTCTTGCTTTGATTGGTTCTTTGTCTTCTATTTATGCTTGCAGGTACCTTTTGAATGAGTTAAGTTTAAGAAGGGGGGAAAGGAGTCATTCAAAGGAGGCAAAAGGAAAGCGAAAGAACAAGTAGGTCCTTTGATTCCCTTTGTCTTATTTATTGTCTATAGAAAAAGGATAAACCCTTTAAATATATTGTCCTAGGTATAGCTACCTACCTAGGGAATTAGTATTTATCCATAGATGAAAAATTCCTCAATAAACAATTGGTGATTCCACTGGGGAACAATCATCGCTTCAGGTAGTTTACCTTCATCCTAGTACATTCTAGTAGACCTTACCTGCTTCCATTGATCTTATTTCAACCTTTTTATGTGTTTTTTGGTGAAAATTGGCCTTGTAAGCCCCTAGGCTAGTCTCTCTGGCACCAATGCAGGTTTGGTCTAGAGACAGAGTGCTGCATAGCACCCTTGGCTTGAGGACAGTTCTTTGAAGTGCAGTATCTCCCATTCAAGGCTGTGTTGATCCTCCTTCGGACAAAAATCCCTCCTTTAAGTTGATTTTTTGCCAAATTTCCTTTTGTTTCTACTTGTTGAAAGGTCAATGATGCTTGTGTCTCTAAAATCAATTTGTGTTCCCTTTGCCAACCCTACTTTTTCTTTGATTGTTTAGTGTTTCTTAAATAATTCCTTTATCACTATCAATTCATTGTCAAAGTTAATTTATAGTTGATTAATCTTTGTTCAAAAGAAAGTGTCGTAAAAGTCTTCTTTTCTTTCAAAACGGAACTGTCGTAAAGTATTCGTTCTTGCAAAAATATTGATTGATTGTATGTGCATTAGTTTCCTTTTGTTCATCACAACATTAAGGGAATTTAAAAGAAAAACTTGCATTGTGCATTAAAAGAGTTTGTGTGTGCTCATAGGAATAGTTTTGGGAAATTCAATTAGATGTGTTCTTTGTTCTTTGATTACAAGAATCTGATTGCTCTATCCCTACTAGCTAAGGTTTTCATTGTCAAAATTGAATGAAAAGGATGCTTATCATATTAGTTGCCTTCTAGGAATTGAAAATACATCACGTGGTGAACCTTGAAAGGAAAGTTTTTAATCAAGATGAACATAAAATTAACATCAATTAACCTAATGGAGCATTGTCACCTAACGCAAAACATTTAGAGGTTCTAGTCTAGGGACGTGTTCTGACATCGTAAAACATAGTAGTTGTCGCTAAATTGTCTGCGATACATTCCAAGTGTGATACCTCATTCCACATACGTGAGTATATCGTAGCTCATCCATGTACCTTTGGGTATATAGGGTGGTGCTACAGTACGCAAAGTATATGGGAATGCTCTCAGTGTGTCGTTTCTCCTTAGACAACACTAATATGGATTGGGCCTCCACGTGCTTTCAGGTATATATGGGAGGACAACACTAGGTTTCTATCCATCCTTAGGTAACCGAGTTGGCCACCTTGTACACTGTGATACACTGAACATAACATTCAGGGAGATTGCCTACTCGTACTTCTTGCTTTACCAGGAGGTATTTTGTAGTTCATAGTTGCTTAGTAAGCCTTCTTTCTTAGCTTACCCTTTTTGTTTATTTCTTTTTTGTAATGAAACCAATCAGCGATCATGGAGGAAAATCAACCCTTACCCCATCGTTCATGGAGAGAAGTGATTAAACTGCCTTTACCACCCGAAGCTACACCTATCTGGTCGAAGCGGTCTCGTTTAACTGGATCTAGTACTTCACAAGATGTGGTTCTTCATCTAAATTACCAAAAACACCTATACCAGTAAGTATTGTGACCCTAGTTACTCCTACGGTTACTAGTACATCTGTTAGTGAAGTGTAATCTCCATAATTGCCTGAGGAAACTAGAACTGAATCTAGTGAAATGGTAACCGAAGTTGTTCAACAACAAGTTGATCCTGAATCCAAAGTTGTTCAACAAGTAATTACTTATGAACCTGAATCTGTTCAACTAGAAGTGGATCCTAAACCCATCACTGTTCAATCAGAAGTTACTTCTGAACTAGAAGTTGTTCACAAAGCCCAAACTAAATTTGTTCTTTTACCAGAACATTTGGATCTGGAGGTTGAACAATCAGAAGTTGTTACCTTACTAGAAGAAGATCGACTAGTACATCCTCAGACATCTGTAACTGTCGAGACTTCCTCTTTAACTCAACAACAAATACCAGAAATTTATTACGGACCAGACGGTGAAATTCTTCCACTTGGTTTGATTTTGATAGAAGAGGAAGCTGAGGTAGAATCATACAAAATTCCATTCCATTTTGGAACTGGACTTTATCTGTATCCTCATACTCCTCATTTCACTGCTCCTTTTGATCTTGATTACTTTCAGACACCCATTGATTTGTTAGGAAACTTATCTGGACATTTGACTATGGCAGAGTCAACATCCTAGACTATACCATCTGTTACTGCTACAATAAAATCTTCTGTCGCAACCTCTTTGATGTTTAGTATGACACCTAAGTTACACTTGTATGTTGTTCCGTCCATCCTGTTGGGTTACCAATCTTTATGGGGAACCCACTCAGGTGTTGCTTCTAGCCCTTGGTCTTCACCAATGTCCTCTACTGGAATTTTATCTGGTTCTTCATTAATGGACATCAAATAGCTGGACCCATCAAGTTCATATCAAGTTGGTTCATCTGGATACCATCCTATATATCATCTTTAGACTAGACTACCCCCATATGGAGAACAATATGCACATTCTCCTTATCCTCCATCTTTTGGGGTCAATCATATGTCGGTGTGTCGTTGTCTTTAGGTCAGCCTAGAATAAATGTATGTTAGTGGTAACCACCCATGCCCATTCAACCTAGGCTTGTGTGTCCATTACAACCTATGCAATATGACTCATCCATACCTACAACACCTGTTTTTATAGTTGTACCGCAGTCACAAGCTCAAATTGTTGTATCTCAACCTGTGCAAGCTGGCCCTTTAACCTCAAACCCCCAAGTTTTAGATATATAGATCCATCCTTCTTAGGTAGTTTTACAAAAAGAACTTATGTCTGGAGTCCAACAACTTTAGGCTAATTTCTAGAATTACTTAGACTTACATTGGTTTAGTGCGTTCACAACCTAGTCAACCTTATATTGGTGGGAAACAAAAATCATTAAATCAACAGTTGTTGTACCAGCAACAACAATAGTTGATTCAACAGCCTTGGTAGCCCCAATATCGACAACAACAATTCTAGCAATATCAACCTCAACATGGACTTGGAAAACAAGCTTATGCTGGGTTTGGTTAGCAACAAGTTTATCCAGGTCCTGTTCAACAAGCCTATGCTGGGTTTGGACAACAACAAATGTATCTCGGTGCTCAACAACAACCTTATGCTGTATTTTCTCAAAAAACTTACCCTTATCAAGGTTGCCAGCATCAGATGCCTTATGCTAGTATGTAAAGGACTATTTCCCAGGCAATCCCATCTTACCATGGATATGCTCAACTTGACCTCAATAGATAGTTGCCTTTCTTTGTGACACTCGAATTACTAGATCTAAATCGGCTCACTAATGACCCAATTCACTATGCACCTTGGTGGCCAGTGATTCCTCATAAGTTACCTTCCGATATGTCAAAATTAAATGGAACCCCTAGAGAAGACCTGTTGTTTTGGGAAAATTTAGTGTTTCTCCAAATGACTAACCCATAGACCTAGTAGAAAGTCCAGAACAACAACCAAAGTAATTCCAATGCTTTTCCTATAGCTCACAGATAAAAGAAATAGGAGAAAAAGAACCAACCTATATCTCTCACTCGATCCCTCTTCCCCTTGACCATTTTTGTTCCTCCCTTCCATACTTAACTCGCTTGGAAGGTACTTACACACAAGCTGAGACAAAAACCATCAAAGCATACATATCGATCTGTTAACTAAACATATTATAGAATTGAAAGTACAATATACATCATATAACACATGAATGGGAAAAAGCATAGAACGCTTTTTTAATAGAAGGAAAGTTTACAACCCTTGTAGATGCATGCTCAATTTAGTGTCATCCTTCCAGCATCAAACCCTTCTCTCCTCATGAAACAACAATTTAACATGATAACATTACTTTCTCTACTAATCTCATTCAAACAACATTTCCTTAGCTCAAGAAGTTCCAACCTCCCCAAGCCTTTGAATGCCTAGTCCATTTATAGCTGAATGGGGGAGGTTAAGCCATTAATGGCCCTCATGAATGCTTTTCCATAATTGGGAAGTGGTTCCATGGAGGAAGGGATAATGGATTAAGGTTCATTCATCTCCTTCCTCATCCAAAAGCGAGCTCTATCCTTCTAGGAAGCTCCAGAAGCATCCATTAGATGAGGAATCCAATGGATTCATTTCAAAAATTCGATGGATCTCGCTCAGCGCGGGTAGAACAATGGCTAGGTGTGATGCATAGCACCCAAACAGTGTAGTTCCTGCAATGCATTGCAACTAGATAGAAGGCCACCTGCGTTGATCTCCTTAGGGGATTTTTTTGGATGAATAGTGTCATGAAACTCTTGGGAAGCAAGCATGATGTAGGTTAATTTCATTAGAGAATGAAAACAACTGAATTAGGGGTTGATGGAACCTAATAATATGGATCTGGAAGTCGGAGTTTATGTGCCCAAATTTTCCTGTAACACTCGTCCAACCATGTCATGAATTTTCATTTATGGTGTTAATAAAACTCCTTGAATGATGATTCTATTAGACTACATCTTTTCCATAGAATGCTTACTGGCCCAACTACAAAGTGGTACATTGAGTTACCATGAGCTTATTTTGATAACTTCACTTCCTTAGCTACGATATTTTTAACCCACTTCTAGTTACCCATACGATATGAGACTGGAACAGAACTATTAACCAAATTTAAATAGACTACTGCTATTCATATCTCTGATCATATTCATGAGTGGCATCATCATCATTAAATGGTTAAAACTTATGTTCCTGATCATCTTCTCGCTGAGTGGTTTATAAAAGCCCTGTTTCCATCTATCGTTGAGGATGTGGTGAAAGGTGGAGTTGTCACTAAAGAGTATGTAATTTCTTATGCCCAATATTTGGACTTGATTTATACATAGTCTGTCATGCTCTATGAGAACATCCCAAATGCACCCTAACCAACTTTCATTGTTCCTCCTCCACCATCGAGTGAGGACTCTCATTCCTGTGACGATGTGATTGGTTCTTTGAGCACACAAATTGTAGGTAGACCATCTGGTCAAACGCTTTACATTTCCAATCAAACTAAAAATGCACCTGATAACACTCTTACTTCCGAAATCAATGTCATGGCATCTGACAAGGGAAAGAATGAAAAGCAACCAGGAGGTAAGAAGAAGGGGAAAAACAAGAAGAAACAAAATAACTCCCCTCAAGAGAAATTATCTAATTCCTTTCCTTCGTCTAGGAAACCTCGTTACCCTTGTTTGACCTGTAACAATGAGCATTTTATGCAAGATTTTTCTCACCACTCTGAAGTCTCAAAGCTTATGAAGACTTATAATACATCCATAGTATTGACTAATCCTTTTCCAAAGGCGGAGACAAATATGATTGCTACAGACCATGCTTCCACTTCCCAAGTGCTTATGTTATTCACTTTTAAGCCTAAAATTGAAGTTTTGGTGTCAACATGAAGTAAAGATTATGGAAGTCAACCGTCATCATCGAATAGCTAGGTTGATCAACCTAAATCTTCGACTTCGACTTCAACTGATCCTATTCCACCACCTATTGCACCAGAGTTAACAATAAAACCGCCTAAGGGAGTTGTACATAAATCAACAATTAACCCTCGAGCTCGAGCTGCACAGAATTATAACATAGTAGAAGATTTGGCTCAATCACCTTCTACTATGTCATTGCTCGAGGTGCTTCAGAACTATCCCTCCCGAAATCAGGCTTTGTTGTCAGTAATTGGTGAAATCAATCCAACTAATTCCAATCTTGTGGTTTTCAAACATGTGGGTTATATGCCACAGTTACCAACACAATTAGCTTTCCTGATTCAAGTAAATGCCTTGAATAAACTTGTTCATTGAACCATTATTGGCGAGGGGGCATCTACTTGTATTATGTCTATGAATTTTTGGAAAACACTTGGCTCACTGCCTTTGTCACATTCACCAACAACGTTAAAAGCTTTTGACAGACGCACATATATGCCTTGTGGAATATTGAGTAATCTTGAAATCAAACTAGGAGGTAAAAAAGTAATTGTTGAAGTTGAGGTTGTTGACGGACCCCTTAACTATAACATTTTACTAGAAAAATCGTGGGTTTATGCTATGGATGATGTGGTTTCAACATACTTTCGTACGACTATATTCCCTCAAAAAGGTGGAATCAAATTTATCGACCAACTCGCCTTCTTCACCTCTGGTTCATAGGCTACTGGAAGCATTCCATTGGTACACAGACCCCAACTATCTTTTCAAAACATTGGTGTGGGTATCTTTAAAGATCCTTCCATAATGGGTAGTTTTTCACTACCACCATCATCAAATTTGGTGGAAGTGACAGAAGTTGAGACTTGCAACATGATATCTTCCACTTCATATGACTTAAGGAAGACTACCAATAGTTTTGAAGTTGATAGTTTTAATGAAATCATGTCACTGAGCCTTATTGAGCTAGCATAGAAATCAATCTTTCTGGCTTGTGCAGTGAACCCAAATCCATTTTCATCAATTATATGGGTAGATTGCTTATTAGAGTATGGTACTTCCTCCGATCCTTTTTCATGTATATTTTCTACATATGAAGGAATCATCTAGTCAATGATGATGGTAGGAGAACCATGGGAAGATTATCATCATTGTTCCCATTTCTAGATCACATAGAAGATTATTCAAATGAACTTAATCACCCTTCAGTTGTTGATTTTATTTTGAATTCTATTTTCATAGATACAATAGATTTTGAGCAAAACCTGTCAAATATCAAAGAAACTATTTCTATCAATATTTCGACCAAATCCAACATTGTAGAAAACATTCATGTTGGTAAATCTTGTTCTCCATGAGAACTGATATTTACCATGCACTCTTTCGTGAATTTTGAGATATATTTGCATGGTCATACGAGGAGATGCTAGGAATTGACCCTAGTATAGTTGAACATGAAATCAAAATGTATCCTGATGTCAAACCAATGCAACAGTGACTCTATCTTGTTCATCCAAAGAAGGTTTCCGTGACTAAAATAGAATTTGAAAAACTTTTGCATGCTGGTTTTATTTACCCTATTCCTCTCACTGATTTGGTTTCCAATATTGTTCTTATCATGAAGAAACAAGGGACAATACGAATGTGCGTCGATTATAGGGATGTTAATCAGGCTTGTCCAAAAGACAGTTATACTACTCCCGTTATCGACCAGATTATTGATGAATGTACCAGATGTGAAATATTCTCATTTATGGATGGTTTTTCTGGCTATTATGAGATCAATATCCACCTAGAGGACCAATCTAAAACTACTTTTATTTGTCCATGGAGCACATTCGCTTATAGGAAACTCCCGTTTAGTTTGAATAATGTAGTTGTAACATTTCAGAGGGTAATGAATTATGGCTTCCATGACATCAAACATATTGTTCAACCATACCTTGATGATTTACCTTCTCATTCAAGAAAGTGGACTGATCACCCGTAGCATTTGAGAGCTATATTTTTACGGTGTCGACACTACAAAATATGACTCAATCCACACAAATGTGTCTTTTGTGTTGGTTCTAGCCGTTTGCTTGGATTTGTAGTGTCTAAGGAGGGAATTTGACTCGATTCACATAAGGTTCAAGCAATCCTTGACTTGCCTCCACCTTCCAATCTACTACAGTTACAGAGACTCCAAGGGAAGGCTAACTTTCTGAGGTTTATTCCAGATTATGTTGAAATGGCTAAAAGATTTATTCATTTATTGAAAAAGGGGATACCCTTCCATTGGGACCATATTGCACAATCTTTGCTTTGATACTATTAAATATATCTTGATTAGAGCCTCACTAATATATTCCCCAAATTATCAAAATGACTATTTCCTGTATCTCGCCGCTGCAGATACAACCATTGGAATGGTTTTAGTTCAAGAAGAAGATGGGATTGAACATTCAATATATTATTTGAGTCGCAATCTCAATGATACAAAAGTTAAGTACTCTTACATCAAAAAATTGGCTTTCACTGTTGTTCAAGCTATATAGAGATTTTGCCACTACATCCTGCTCCGAAAGACCACTGTCATGTCAGATTGCAACCCTATGACATATATTTTGTCACGTCAATTGCTGGGGGGGGAAATAGTCAAAATGTATCATCATTTTGCAAGAATTTGATTTGGAAATCATCAAATCCAAATCAAATAAATATCTAGTCTTTGGCGAGCTTCTTTGCGATCTTCCCTCGAATACCCCTGATTCAATCATCAGAACCATTGATTCTAGATGAGTCTTTGTTCCTGATTTCATCATCTAACATGTGGTATGGATATATACTAATTTATCTCTAGACCTAAAATTTTCGACCTGATACCTCTCACTCACAACAATGATGTATCCGATACCAAGCCAAAGATTATCCGATCGTTGGCGACACTCTTTATCGTCATGGTATCAATATGATTTTACGAAGGTGCCTCACTCATGAGGAAGCTAAGAAAGTTTTGAATGATTTCCATTCAGGTGCTTGTGGTGGAAACTTATCTGGTTATGCTAGCATGTATATAATTCTCTTTGCTTGTTACTTCTGGCCTTCCATATTCAAAGATTGCATAATTGTTGTTAGAAGCTATCACGCATGCTAGATCTATGACCATAAAGCTAGATTACCACCTGCACCATTGCATCCTGTCATCCTTGTTGGGCCATTCAGTAAATGGGGCATTGACTTCATGACATGTAACACCACCTCGGCTGAGGGGCATGGGTACTTTATAGTCGCCGCTGACTATTTCACAAAATGGGCCGAGGCGATGCCAACATTAAACAACAGTGGAAAGTCGACTTCTCTTTTCTATTTCAACCACGTGGTTGACCGGTTTGTTGTACCATAGGCTATAGTTACAAATCACGGGTCACATGTTCGCAATCAAATGATGGCCGAGTTAACTACCAAGTTATGAATTTCACATGATATTTCTACTCCTTATTATCTACAAGTGAATGGACAAGTTGAGGCCATCAACAAAGTCCTAAAGCGAATGCTTCAATGAATGATAGGCACTCATAAACGAAACTAACCTTTAATCTTATACTTTTCCTTGTGGGAATATCGAACCTCAGTGAGAAATGCAACTAGATTCACACTCTTTCAATTGGTCTATGGTCTGGAGGCAATCATGCCTATACAATGTGAAATTTCATCCCTCAAACTCATGATTGACCTGTTACCCGACACTTCTAAAGAAGAAGTGCATTTCTTGGAACTTATCCATCTGGATGAAACCCGTTGTAAAGTTGTATTGGCTAACGAAGTGCATAAGAAATGAATGAAGGCGCAATATGACATAAATGTCAAGCCTCGTATTTTCTCAGAAGGAGACCTCATCTTACTTTACGATCAGGAAGCTGATAAACTAGGAGCAAGAAAATTTGAACCACTTAGGATGGTTCCTTATATTGTCAAGCGTATTTTTGCAAAAGGATCTTACAAGTTGGTGGATCATGATGGAATTCCATCGTCACAGCCTTGAAATGGGTTGTACGTCAAACGTTACTATGCTTAATTGAGTGTAGTAAAAATCACTCTATATATATGCTTTAATTGCATGTTTGTGTGTTAGTGTGTCTTTTAGAGTTTTTATGTGGTTAAGTAATCCTCTTTTCATTTGTTGCAGATGTCAGAACCTTTGGAACCATTTGTTGGTTACAACAATGGTATTAGTCATAGTATGCAGAACCTATATTCTGCAACGAGTTAGTGAGTTTTCAAGGGATTTGTATTGGTTGATTGACGAACAACATCCCTGAGTATATCGTGTCGATCAAACTTCTATCTGATGCCATTTCACTTGGAATTCACCGAATCGTCGTAAGGCTAGACTTGTAACTCATCATACTGCAGCTAACAAACGTTTATATCGTTTGAAACCCAACAATTCTTGTATGTTCCTTAGAGTTTGTATTTTGGAAAGAAATTTTGAGTATATTCAATATCAACATATTTCCAGAAAATTTAACACATTAACTGACTCATTAGCAAACTATGTGTTAAATATACATTTGCGACACATGTAAAAGTAAATTTTCAATTCGCATCATTAGTTGAATAGGACTGCACATAATCATATATATAAAAACTGTAAAAGTAAAAACAGATAGATGTTTTAAAAGTTTTTACAAAATTTGTGTCCAAGACATGTTTGGTAATCTAACCTAAAAGCTCAAAATTCATGCAAAAAACATCCTAAGTAGACCTAGTGATGGTTATGATAACAGGTCACAACCTGAGCTACATGTGCAAGAGTTGCATCCAATGGCCTGGAACACCAATAGTATGGTGATGCAGCCTCATAGGTAACTCCTTGATCTGTACATGTGGAAAACCAAGGGTCAATCCCTTTACATCATCCTGCAACTCAGAGAGTGCTCGTCCAAATCCAAATCCTCAAGAACTGCTCTCTGAACATTTTTCTGTGCTGGCTCACCTGCCTCCTATCGGTGCCTCATAGGTAAAACAATACCCACATCTACATGCATGAGAACAATTTTAGTTTATTCTTGGAACGTCAAAACATAGAAACATGTATAAACTTAAAAATCAAAAAACATTTTGGTAAAAAACAATTTACCTATAGCACCCCATTGAGCGCCCACTAGTAGAATCCACTCTGGATCTCCATGAAAGTCAATCCCTGAGTATGGATCCTCCTCGATGACAATGTGTTGTTGATCGAGCCAACTGAAGAATGTAGTGGAAAATGTAATCGATGACTGACCCACATGTCTAGCCATCAATTCAACCCATCGCTGCATCCATGGATCTTTAGGACCAGCTACAACCAGTGTTACATGATGGGGTTGCATCATTGGAATTCTTTCTAAGGTAAAAGAAAATAAGAGAAATTCATATCTAAAGTTCTTTGTCTTACCACTCTTTACCTTTTTTAGTTGCTCTTTTAGTGAAGAAAGTACTACCTCGCACCAATTGAATAAAGTTTTCTCAAGACACTCAAGAGCATATTTCACATATGGTCTGTTCGCTAGATGAAGTGTCACATTCCTTGCCAATTTTATAATGGTGAAAAGGATTGTTCTCAAAGGAAACTCATGGATATCTTTGATGATTATCTTTCTGTCCTTGCTAGGTTGTGTACCTGACCGATAGAATTATCAAACATAGTCCCTCACTGTCTCCCCTCCATGGGTAGAACCTGAAAGATATATGTGGGCACCACGTCTCGACAAACTTATAAGAAAGTAAACATCATCGATCACAATAGAGACAAATTTTTCTCTTAAGTGAAAATCTTGATTTGTCGGATCCCATGCATGAACTAGGAACTACAATAGTTCTGATTGTTGCCTCATTCCGGACAACCTGAAGTATTTGAGCAACCACGGTTTATGAGGGCCTCAACTGTACCTAGATCATTTAGGGAAAGCATGTCTTGTTCTTCATGCTCTCTCTCACCTAGTAATAGACATTTTGATCCAATGAAAGCCTGAAATCAAACCATAAGCCTAGTGAGGATCCTTTTCATGCAAAAAACTAGAGAAATTTTAGGTCAATCTAGTGAAATAAGTTTGGGAAACTCACCCAGCGGAGCCCAGGAAAGGGGACATTGCACTACAGTGCAGAATACCTTTTGTCTAGGTGCTTCCTAGCACAATTTTTGACATGCAAGCCTGTGCTGATCCCAGGGGAGAAAATTCAAACCCCAGGGGCCCTAAAAACCCTAAAAAATTGCATGAAATAGTAAACTAATGACATGAAAAGAAAGAGGAGGGGTAGATCTCCTACCTAATCTGGATGTCACAACAAATGATCCACAAAATCTCTCACGATCAGCTGATAAATATCGAGGTAAAAAATAGGGTCAGAGTGCAAACTGAATGTTAAATATCGAATAGTGAAAATAACTATGTAAATTCTTGTTGTTATGTTTATTTTATGAACATTAAATGAGTAAACTTTAGTATTTACCTATTTTTACCAATGAAATAGGTATGTTTAATCCATTTGGTGTTACTTTGAACAAACTTAAAATTGATTTATAGAAGTTGATGTGCATGATCATGAATTGTAATTTGCCCACAGAGCATACTTTTATCTATTTTTCGAGCTTTGTTAAACATCGAAAAAGGAACCCCTTGGAGTCCTCTTTAAGCTCATTTCAGACTCTCAAAACATGAAAATATTGTTGAGTAGTTTTCCTTTTCAGCTCGTTAACGGATTGGAAATGACATCTAATCAGTATAATTTTAACCCTTTTATGGGTTGAGATAGATTATTTATGAAAAAGGAATACGTTGACCAAACATGGTCAATAGATTCTCTCTTGTATCGTTTTAAACTTTTTCAGACTTGAGAGACAAATCTACGAAAAATAACTTATGGAGTTTCCTTTTTGTCCCTTTTCAAACTCTCTAAAGATGAAAAGGACCAACTTATCATTGTCATTAGACTCGTTAAAACATCAAATAGTGACAAACATTTCCATCATGACAAGATAGAGTTTCACCTTCACTAGACTCGATAAAACATCACATAGTGATGGATTCACATGAAGGGTGAAATTATACAACAATCATATGTTATCCTCATCAATCTTGATAAAAAATAAATAGGTACTAGTCAGCAGTGACTGGGGAAATTGGGAAAGGGGTAGACCACATTATGGCAACAAGTCGCTCTTGAACATGACACTTTCACTTCATCATTGTGACTATTTGGGTTTAGTTATCTACTTGATGGTCATCGTACCTTGGTCTATCATACCATCAATTACTTTTTTTGTGGGTCAATGATACCAATCCATTCAGTGTCACTGACATGTTCGAGAGAAGTCACTCAGTTTAAAATTCATCCTTTGCAATACTCATAAACCTTCATTTTCATGACCACCATTCCTGAACCTTGTGTCGTCAGTCAAATTTCGTCTCCAAAATCATTACACTCATTTCATGTTGTGGATGTGGGATACATCAAGGCCCTCCTGTGACGAGTCACTTCTTGTCGACATCAGCACGTTATCCAAGAAGTTGACTTAGAAACACCCTTCCAGCACCTTGAAGCTTGCATACATTAATGGAAGGTTTCTCACTTCCCATGATAGGTTGACATCATTGGCCTTCGACTGAAAGACTTTGTGTGGTGTTCGACATCAAAACATCTATTCATACCATGCAAAATGTACTGCAATACCTTGAGGATCATTATCATTATCGGTGATTTCTCTCACATCTGTTAATGGCTTACATCATTAGTTGGCAATCAGGTGGTGTCTTCCCATGTTCGACTTCAGATCACATATTCGCATGGTTAGACTCATACTTGAGCGAACGATTGAATGAGATAGAAGATGCTGGATCTATTTTCATCCACCCAGGCTACAATTTCAGGAAATGTACCAAATCATCTGTACAATGGCTTTACATCAATGGCCATCCTATCATGGGTCTATATCTCTAGATGACTAACTGCCTATGTACTTGTAATGAAAGTTTATATGTTGAGTATGGGTATGCCTTCCCTCAGCGATTCATCAGAAAAAATCAAAATATCATGACATTATGTATTGTAATCGATGCAGGTCACCAACCTCTTCGAAACCTCCTCATCACATCGTAAAGAATATTGCTCGACATCATTATTTTCAACTTCATGCTTTAGGGGGCAGTTGTTATATATCCATTTGGGTACATCACTCCCATTATTCAAATTAATACCATCAGAGCTCATCAAACCCTAATTCAGTTGCTACATGCCCTAGACAAGTCACCACTTTGAATGCCTCCTTCCCTAAGAGTTTCTTGCCCTAAAGCCCTCTAGAATTGCCTCCTTAAGGGACCAGTGCAGCCTTAAAAAAGGGGAAGTGCACTTCAATGCAGGTAGGCCCATGTCACTGTGCTCTGCAGAGCACCTAAGCCCACTTTGACCTGCACTGGGTGATATTGAGTGAAATTCACATAGGTTTTTGGGAATATTCTTATCTTCTAGAGCCATCTAGAAGATTCCCACACTTATCATCTCCTATGAGCTCAAAATTGGATAGGGAATGAGTTATGTAACCTCCTATCCTCTCATCCCTTCTTCCATGAAAAGTAGCTCTAAGTTTGGAAGGCCATTCAATATCCTCATTTATGAACAAACCTCCTCCATTTGCCTATAGATTGAGCATTCGTCTAAGTGATCAGGGGTTGGACTTTAAGAATTTGTAAGGAGATATTGTTAGTGTGAGGATTGAGATTATATGCAAGTGTTGTTATGCTACCAGAGTGTTGTGCTATTGATGTGATGTTGGTTGGAACCCAAGCTGGAAGAGTGGCAATGGATCAGACTTCATGGTTGTAATTCTTCCTTCTACTTAATAAAGTTTTTTACACCATTTTCCATATGCTTATCTTGATATATGATGTTTATATGTGTGAATGTATCTGATTCCATTTACTTATAGTTGATAGATCTGTTGCTTTGATTGGTTCTATGTCTTCTGCTTATGCTTGTGGGTACTTTTTGAGCGAGTTAAGTTCAAGAAGAAGCGATAGGAATCATATAAAGGAGACAAAAGGAAAGATAAAGAACAAGTAGGTCCTTTGATTCCCTTTGTCTTATTTATCATCTATAAAAAAAGGATAAGTGCTTTAAATCTATTGTTATAGGTATATCTACCTACCTAGGGAATTAGTATTTATCTGTAGATGCAAAATTCCTCATAACACCTAGTAATCTCGGGTTCGGGATATGTGGTAAAGCCTGAAGAGTGGGTCTTGGTTTAGGGCCTAATGATCTAGCTTTGGATTGTGGTAAAGCATGAGAGACTAGGAGACATGAAAATTCCTCATGGTGTCGGTGGAGAAATCGACTAGCATCTATGGTTGTTTTGCTTAATGATTGGGTGGAGATCAAAGTAAAGTTAGTTATGATGTGCTCATTGTGCTGGCCTAGTGATTAGGGATGGATTACGTTAAAGCCTAGTTTCTATCGATGAGGGTGAGATGGTTTAGCGTCGGCATGATTTGGTTGAGTTATTTTGATTTGAATCCCACATTCATGCTTAGAATATGGAACAAGGGTGATTCACTGAAGAAATACTTCGCTCAACCAATCTATGGCTGGGTGGAACGTGGTAGCCCCATCTCTAGTTGGTTTATGGAATTCATTAATGAGAAATATATTTCCTATATTTCATGTCTAAATGTACTGATGTATATGTGGATTTTGATGGCTGATATGTTTATGGTATTTATGTTCCTATTATGTTGGTTATATGTATCTTTTATGACTACATTTAAGTATGGCTCTCAACATGTTTTTACTTGTACATGAATGGATAATGTGTCTATAACCTAATAGATGATAATGTAGCAAATGAAATGAGGGAACAATGGTTCACTTTGATTCTCAGGTAAGTATGATATCCCTACACTTAATTATGTTGTTTACACTTATGGGTTACATGTCAATGATATGTTTGAAAAAATGCCTGTCATGGCTAGTAGGGGTTTGGTTATGGTCTTGTTCAACTGATTGCTTTTGAATCATGGTTTCTCTGTATTTTTATTGATTCTAAGCTATCACTCCACTCTAGCCAGTGGCCTGGTATTTGGACCTAAGCAAGAGGCTTAAATACTAGGGTCGTTGGCACAGAACTGGCAATTTCAGTCTCTGGTCGCTTGCAGGCAAGCCTATGAGAGCAAATTTGGGTTTTTGGCCGCTCCCTCTCCTATAACATGAGAGAAACTATGTCCTAAGAGATCTAGAACATCAATGGGACCTAGGGATAGGTTGTCTGAGTGGTTGACATGTCTCATGAGGATTCTGAAGTTGATGTTGGATGACTATGTGTGATGTTTCTTTCGATTCCACTTCCTTAAGGTTAGATAGGAGGTTGATTCTGATCATAGTAGCCTCTCTACTCATGTTTACCTTGGTTGGCATGGTTACTTGGGTAGATGTGGGAGGAGGGTGTTACAAGGTGGTACCAGAGTTGGTTGCACTCTCTTTGGGTAAAATCTGATACCACATAGTGCTATCAGAGCATCATTCACCTCTTGGACTCGATGGGTGGTGTGTGTTGGCCATGCATGCATGTTAGTTGCATGCGTGTCTCTGACACTTATATTTCATGTGCTATTTGCATTTTCTTGATGATTTATTATGGTTTTACTATGGTTGTTATGGAGAATTTTATGTTTTGGAATGCATTTCGCATGAGAATTTGACTAGTTGCATACAGTTATATGTTGCTTACATGTTTATTTTATGTCACATACTTACATCCTTCTATGTTAGGTTACATTCTTGAATATTTTGATTACATGTATCAATCTTGTAGGTTGATTACAAGAATTGATATCTTATGCTCGACTACATACATTTGTGCGTATGTGTATTCCATTAGGTATTGCTTATGCATGTTGTTGATTGCATGGGGCAATGTGTACAATAGAGTAATCGTTGTTGTCATGCATGAGGTCATAGCATGCATTGTTGACATGGCCTTGCATTGATGACTGGATCCTAACTAGAGTGATGTTTATGTGTTGATACATTCATATGTGTATGTCTATATGTTTTTATGATTATGTTATACATGTATCACCCTGATTCGGTGATCTTGCAGATGAGGTATCCTCCCTGAGCCATATCAAGGTATATTGGTTTATTGTGATTTGGTTTATCTGACATATTATGCATTTCAGGAAGAAATATCAAATCTCTAGCAAGATGGTTGGTTACAGAGACTTTCTCTATGAATCTAAAGAGCAGTATGGTGTTGGGAACCCTTCTAATTTGGTAGTTACACTGAGAAGCTTAAAGGAAGAGATAAGGAGTTGTAAGGAAGATAATGACCAGATCATACATGCACAAGAGAAACAAGGAGAGGTTAATGCTATACTTCTTCAGATTTTTTCAAACTTGTAGCAGTAAAGGCTGCTTTGGATCAACCATGGACATGAGGATATAGCTAATGGGGCATTTAACAGTAGATCTCCTGGTAGACACGGTTTGGATAGATTTGACACAATGAGAGATGAGAGGTTAATAGACACTCCAAATAGGAGGGGAGATGAGTACATGTACTATTCTAGTTCTAGTTCTAATAGACATCATGATTATCAGCGTTGTTATCCTTAGAGAATGAATGATAGGGGATACTTGCTTGATGAGTTTAAGAAATCAAAACCATCTACTTTTGATGGAGATGTGAAGAAGCTAAAAGATGCAGAGGCCTGGATACCTGGAATAAATAAATTCTTTGAGTTACATGAGTACAAAGATAACATGAAGACTAGAGTAACAATATTCAACTTGAAATGTAAAGCATACATCTGGTGGGAATATGTTAAGCAGGTTAGAAACATTAGGACATATGACTTGCATTGGTGGGAGTTCAAGAGGCTTTTCAGGAAGAAATACTTATAAGAAGAGATTCGGCGTAAATCACATGAAAAAGACCTTTGTCGTCGCGTTTCAAACCAACTAGTGTGGTTCATCATCAGGACAAGTTGAATATGACATTAAGGATAAATAATTATATGAGTTAAAGATGGGATCAATGAGAGAGGAAGAGTGTATGACCATTTTTTTGGAGCTATTGAGGTATGTATCATATCTTACTGATGAGAAGGATAAATTTCAAAGATTTTTAGTGGTTTTCCATTAGAACTTAGATATCGTATTGAGTGTGATGAGCCTCAATCACTCGAGGAAGTTATTGGGAAGCTGAATCATTGCGATGAAAAATCAAAGTGTGAGAATGAATCACGTCATGGATGGAAAGGAAAAGAAAAATGTAAAGGTAAATGGTAGCCTAAGAGGACAAGGCATTCACATGTAAATGCAAAAGAGAATGTGGTACCAAAAAATAAATTTAATGTATCTAGACAGGGATATGGGTCATAGCAATAGTAAAAACATAGAGGTGAGGGCACTGGTCAATTGGAGTGTTGGACATGCGATAAGGAGCACCTTAAGAGATATTTTGCATAGAATCACAGTGGTAGGCCTCAAATATATAGTGCATCGGAGGCATATACTGTTGGGGATGTTGGTCAGTGTGTTCCACGTATTTATGCAACAATGGACAATAGGCATGAAGATCTCTAGACATCTATCATTGAGATGGATGTTAAGATTCTTGATCATGTTATTTCTATTTTGAGTGGCCCTAGATCTAATTATAGCTATCTTAGTCCTGACTTGGTGGATAAGTGTGGTTTGAATAAGGAATTGAATGCCAAGTCTTGGTTAGTGCAGTTGGCTACATGTACAAAAAAGCGATTTCATCATTGCGTAAGAGCTTTCTCATTTCACTTAAATGGTATTCCTACCATAGCACATTTGAATGTATTACTATTGTGTTCATATAGTATGTTTTTTGGCATGGATTGGTTGTATCTTCATAGAACTAAGGTAGACTTCTTTCACAAAGCTATTGAGTGTGTTGATGAAAATGGAGAACTAAGAGTATTGCAGGGTAAGAAGAAATCCACATCAATTAGGATGGTGACAACTATGCAAGAAAAGTGTAGCCACAGAAAAAGGTGCAAGCTATTTGTAGTACATATTTCTAGTGATAAGGGCAATGAGGTTGAGGATGTAGATATGTTGAACAGGTACTCAGTTTTGCGGTAGTTTCAGGATGTGTTTCCTAAGGAAATTACAAATTTTCCACCTCACTGGGAGGTATACATTTCTATTGAGTTAGTGCCAGGGGAAATTCCAGCATTAAAAGCACCTTACAGGATGAGAACACCTGAGTTGGTTGAGTTAAAGATGCAGTTGAAGGAAGACTTACAGGATAGGATCTTGGAGGTAGTTCAATAGGATGTCAGATATATGGATATCGTGCACAAGTTAGAGTAGAGCACAGGTACAGGTACAAGCATAGGTGCAAGTATAAATGGTGTGGATTATTGTCTTATAGAAGATGGATTGGTCAGGTTCAGAGATAGAATATATGTATCAGATAACAATGAGCTCAAGAAGGTGACCTTGAGGGAGTTTCATGTGAAACCATATTCGAGTCACGTAAGTTATCAAAAGACACTGACAACGATGAACACATTTTATTATTGGCCAAATCTGAAGAGGGATGTAGCATAGATTGAGGCGAGGTGCTTCGACTATCAGCGAGTGAAAGAAAAGTGTAAACATCTAGGTGGACTGCTACAACCGATCATGATTCTAGAGTGGAAATGGGAGGTTATTTCCATGGATTTCATCATCGGGTTACCTAAGATAGTGAAACAACATGATTTTATTATGGTCATTTTGGACATATTGACAAAGGTTGCACACTTCATTCCGGTGAAGTCTACATTCTCAGCTAGTGATGTGGCACATTTATTCATCAAAGATTTGGTTAGACTGCACAATGTTCCAAAAAATATTGTGTTAGACAGGGATGTGAAGTTCACTTCCATGTTTTGGAAGGAGTTATTTGCAAGTTTTGGCACAGAGTTGGCCTTCAACACAGCTTATCACCCGTTGATAGATGGACAGAAGAAGAGGCTCAACAGGATATTGGAGGACATGTTGAGAATGTATGTGATGCATCAATAATAGAAGTGGGAAGAGTATATCCCTTTGGTAGAGTTTGCATATAACAAGGGTTATCAGGATTCATTGAGGATGAGTCCTTTTGAGGCATTGTATGGGTGGAGTTGCAACACTCCCATTAGTTGGAGTGATCTGGTTTCAGGGTATTGATTTCACCAGATATGTTGGTAGACACGGAACAAGAAATGCAGGTGATCAAGAAGAATCTAAAGGAAACATAGGATGGGCAGAAGAGTTATCCAGATAGAAATAGGTTGTTCAAGGATTTATAGGTTGGGCAATAGGTGTACTTACATATCAAATTGAAGAAGAGTTCCTTTTAGACTGGATCATGTGCCAATTTGGCACAACGATTTTGCAGACCCTTCATTATCATTCAGATGATTAAGCCAATGGCCTATTGACCTGCACTTCCTCTGATAGTGAAAGTACATGATGTTTTCCATGTATCTTTGCTTAATAATTATGTTAAGGATCTTGATCATGTGATTGACTATTATGTATTGCAAGTGGAACTAGATGGAGAATTCTAGCCGAAGCCTGAGTGTATATTGCAGGAAAAGGTGCTCATGCTCATAAACTGAGAAATCGATCAAGTTAAAGTGAAATGGAAGCACTTTGAGCTCGATGAAGCTACATGGGAGATGGTAGATCACATGCAGGATATGTATCTTTCCTTGTTTTCTAGTTGAGGCAAAGTAGTTTTGGCTCAGTGTTTTTAGGTTTGATTTCGGTATATGATTTGGTATTTGTTCTGGCATATGTTTTGATGATTTTTCTATATATGCATATGTATATGGATGTAAATACGACCATGAACTAAGTTATAAAGCTCCACTATGCGATATGGTGTTATGTTCTCATGTGATTATGTTGTTATGTTTGTTGCTTCTAAGCAGGGTGATCATTATAAACACTACATCGAGGTATGATATAAAGTTCTTCAGTATGTTTTTTTTTCAACGATTTTGTTGAGGTCTTGGTGTGGTCTAACACTGAGGACGATGTTCCCTAAGGGGGAGGGTTTTGTCACATCCTTGGTGAAAATTGCATGTAATAAAAGTTAATAAAGGAAAAAACAATAACCACGGTTGATGGGACACTTTTTCCAAGTCGAATATTGGGTGGGACATCCTAGTGGGGGTGTTCATTTAGTTTTTTATGCTTAAGGAAATTCGAAAAGGAAACAACTAAGTCTTTGGATAGGAAAAATGGCATTTTTGGCACATTTATTTATGAAAATAATGGAATTAGGAGAAAAAGGAGATGAAAGGTCACATGTTTCATGTGAGGAGAAAAATGAAGGAAAATAATGGAAAATGAAGAAAATAGAGGGCTCATCCATAAAAAGGCTTCTGAGGATTAGTGGGTAAACTTTTGTTAGTTTAGTGTTGGAGCTCTCTCATTTTTTTCTCTCTCTCTCTCAGACTCTTGGACACTTCGAGTTTTCTTGGAGCATTTTGGCATTGGATAAAGAAAGGCAAAGAAGGTAAGTGGAAGCAAAGGTCAAGTAGGGAAAAGCAAGATAAAGCAGCTACAACATGCTTTATTATAGGTATGGACATGCATGTGTATTTCCTTGCTAGATTTCGAATGCATAGTATTGCATGTGGTTCTTTTGTTGTTGCGGCATGGGTTTTGCTAGGTGTAACAATGTTTTTAGCTTAGCCTTGTAATTTCTAGATAAATATGGTGTGATGGGGTTCTCATGTTTTAGTTGAGCTGGATTATGGGATCAATTTGACGCTGAGTGGGGTGGATCTACAAATGATAGAGAACATAGCCTAGTTATCCTTGAATCAGACTGTGGATCATGGTAAAGCCACTGGCCTACTGATCCCTAAGGGGGACTGTGGGTTGCGGTAAAGCTAGTATTGTGTTGCATCGATGCGTGTAGGAATCCTTGCCAGTGAATGGAAGGATACACGATAAAGCCAAGAGGTGGTTTTCTCTTCTTCGGGCTTAGTAATATTGGATTTGGGATATGTGGTAAAACCTGGAGAGTCCATATCGGTTTAGGGCATAGAGATTTGAGTTTGGGTTGCAGTAAAGCATGAGATACTAGAAAATAGGGAAATTCCTCATGGTGTAGGTGGAGAAACCCGGTGGCATCCATGCTTGTTTGGCGTAGTGATCAGGTGGAGATCGCAGTAAAGCATATTATGATGTGTTCATTGTGTTGGCCTAGTGATCTGGGATGGATTATGGTAAAGCCTGGTTTCTATTGATAAGAGTGAGGTGGTTTAGCCTCGATATGCCCTGGTTGAGTTCTTTTAGTTTGAGTCCCACATTCATGCTTGGAATATGACACGGAAGTGATTGGATGAAGAGAGACTTGGCTCAGCCAATCTATGGTCGAGTGGAATGTGGTAGTCCCATCACCATTTGGTTTATTGAATTCAATAATGAGAAATTAATTTCCTTGATTTTCATCTGTAAATGTTCTCGTGTATATGTGGATTTTTCTGGATGATATGTTTACAGCATTTTTGTTCCTATTATGCTCGATATATGTATATTTTATGAAAACAACTATGTATGGCTCTCAGCATGTTTTTACTTGTACATGAATGGATAATGTTTGTATGACCTTATAGATGATAATGCAACAAATTACATGAGGGAAAAATGGTTTATAGCAATTATCATATAAGTATGAGACCCCTACACTTAATTATGTTGCTTACACCTATAGGTTACATGTTGATGATATGTTTCACAAAAAGCCTGTCATGGATAGGAGGGGTCTAGTTATGGACTTGTTTAGCTTATTTCTTTTGCATCATTGTTTCCATATACTTTTATTGATTATAAGCTATCACTCCACTCTGGACAGTGGCTTGGGCTCTGGACTTAAAAAAGTGGCTTAAATCCCAGGGTTGTTGGCACAAAATTCGCAATTTTAGTCTATGTTTGATGGTAGGCAAGCCTGTGAGAGTGACTTCAGTTGCTAGTCACTCCCTTGCCTATAGAATGAGAGTGATTGTAGCCTAAGAGATCTAGAACATCAATGGGACTCAGAGATAGGTTGTCTAAGTGGCTGACATGTCTCTTGAGGATTCTAAATATGATGTTGGATGACTATGTGCGATGTTTCCATCGATTCCACTTCCTTAAGGTCACCTAGGAGGTAGAATATGATAATAGTAGCCTCTCATCTCATGTTTACCCTGGTTGGCATGGTTACTTGGGTAGATGTGGGAGGAGGGTGTTACAAGTAGTGCCAGTGGGACACAACTTGCTACATTCAGGACCAAGAAATATCATTAGATGTATCACTTACGTCAGCTAGTGAACCACATGGATAAATTTTTATATGCCACCCAAAACTTTGTAAACACTAGCAAAATTATCAAGCATTGGGTGAAGGAGTTTTCGAAATTCTGAGCGACACCCACTCACGTTTAGAAGATAAAGTCACTTAGAAAGTCCTACCAGTTCTTGAACATGTTTGCATGCAAATTATATGGTCAAGAGAGCATGAAGACCTTTCCGAAGAATTGGGTGGTTCTGTTGGACCAGTTGGTGAATGACTAAAGTCCTTTAAACTAGTTGGATCTATTGGCTCTTTAGGTGAAAGTCCATGTGACTAATGCTCGAAATATTCCCAAGGATGAGAAAGCAAGATTCAACGTGTTCACATATTTACTTGATGCAATATGTGTAGAAAATCAGTTTCCTAACATGGGTTGGACATGGAAACCCAAAGAGAATTCCCTCAACACTTATTGCAACTTGCTTTCTAAATGTAGCTACCAAGGAGTTATGGTGAGGTTAGCTCACCATTTCATCATCCTTGTGTACAAGTTGATCTTTCAGCAAGATCCACCTTGCATGTCCCAAAGGAAGATGGAGGAAATACTTAGCATTGATTATTGGTAAGCATCACTCAGTGGCACCTTCATTAGGATGTTTGGTGGAGAGAATCCCCCACATATTCTACCAAGGTATGTCACGATCAAGTTGGTCATGCAAGATATATCATATCACATCTCCACAGGGTTATCAGTAGGGTTACATAGGAGGAAGAAGGCACCATGGTCTTCTCTTCATTTGCAGATCAAATTGTATGAGATTAAGGGCTTGAAATACGTGGATGCCGAAGCTAAGGAGATAGCGAAGTTTGAGTTTGGCCCCAAAGACTTCAATCTATATGATCCCCATGGTATTTACAAGGACCATTGTGTGAAGGTGTACTATCCATGGATCCACGAGACATGTCATTGGGTAGAGGAGGACCCTTGGAGGTATTTTACAACTTCACCAAGCTCAATGAACCATTTAGTATAGCCATAGAATGGAAATTTTCAATCCAGGCAGCAACAGTGTAAGAAGCAACAACAACAACAACAACAATAAGTAGAAAATTGACATAGGATAAGGGTAAGAGGAATATTTCTGAGAACCAAGAGGCTCAACAAAGCTAGAATTTCAAATAATATCCTCCCATTTATAAAGTAGCTTTGGTAGCAAAGGTAAAGAGGAAACAACGCATAAAGAGAACAGAGAGAAGGAAGACAGAAAATACAATTTTGGAGGAAGCAAAAAGGAAGTTGCAAGAAATAGAGAAGAAATTGGACGAAGAATAAGAGATAAGAATGAGAGATAGGGAAGAGAAACAAAAACAGGAACAAGAAGAATGACAAGGTACAATGATAGAGAAAATTGTGCCCATATAGGTTGAGTAGTTAGAATAGCCAGAAGATGAAGAAGAGGGTGAGAAGATACAGGATCAAGAGCTTTCTCAGTAGATTGAGAAAATGGTTGAAGCAATGGACATGGAGTTGGGATAGGAGCCATAGGACCAAGACACTGACCTCATGACAAGAGTACTTGAGGTCACATCTCAATCTTCACCACCTCTAGTATCAAAACTAGTCTCGAGCAAGAAAGGAGAGGTTTTTCTCCTTGATGATGGTCCGATGATGGATGCGTACAATCTATCATTTGACAAGTTACAGCAAAATATTATAAAGGCACAGAGAAATAATTTCCAGAATGATTAGACATCACCTGCATTTATGAAGGAAAGGGTGATAGTGTTGGATGTCAGAAAGCATCCAAATGCCATGGTCGATTCCATTGTGGATTATGAAAGAGCCACAATCTCAAATGTCAAGTCCCTGTTAGTAGAGAATGTACAAATGCCAAAGAACTTGCAAGCAGTCAGGTAGAAGGAAGAATAATCCATAGGATCCGCAATGGAAGGGATGAAGAAAGCGATACTTGCTAAAGTATCAACCCTTGTAGCCACCATGTCAAAAATCTATGATGGATTTATCACCACACATAAGGAAATTGTCCATTTATATGGTTTCCAGTGGCAAATCAGGAAGATTTCCCAAACTTTAAGGGACATACACACTATTATTGCTCATGTGTTATAACACCATTTACCACTCTTGGTATTTGTGATGCTTGGTTTATGGCCTAGGTCAACCCCTCCTTCCAGACTTGGTCCAAATATATAAAAAGCAGTGTTTTATTCCATGTATGCTACTTTTCCCTAAGATAAAAGCATGTACATGTGGGTCAGTCAATACCCAAGCAGCGTATATGTATTAAAACACTTAAAAAAATAAATTTCCTTAATTATGGGCATAGTTCACGGGTTTTACCTGTTTATTACCTCCTATTTCCCATGGTCCAACTGTTTCCCAACTATTTCCCAACTTAAAAACTAATTGGGAGAGGTATAAATACACCTCTATGGGAAGCCCTTAGGGGAGAAGAAATAGATTTATTATACTGAGATTATCCCTGACTGCGTCTAATGAATCCTTGTGCCTCTGCACTTCCCCAAGCTTCAGGAAACCCTTGTTTCCTTGATTATAGATATTCTCCCTCTTGCTTGAGATATCATGGTGTTGGTTATGGAAGAAGATTGTTGAAGGCTGGGACAGGATGAATCCAGAGGATGGTTCTGCTTGGAGCCGGAAGAATAAGACTCAGGTGAATACTCTCCATGTTATTTATAGCTTATCGCAATAAAAGAAACGTTGTCTTTTTTTTTTTAAATTAACTATGTTTATGCATCATATTATATTGTAATTCATATATGAATGTTGTTTTGATGTATGATAAATCAATTGTTTATATGATATAATGCCAATTTCATGAATATGCCTTACTTATAAACTGCTATGTATGTTTGAATTGAATGATTTTCAGGTTTGAAGAACATCGGGAGTTGTAGAGGGTCTAAACCCTTCGGGACCTACTTGAATGAAGGAAATCCAGGTATGGTTGCTCTTACGTAGTTTGATTATACATGCATTTTGCCTAAGTTGTATGAGTGTTTCTTGTTGTAGTTTGCTTCTGCTCTGTTGGGCTTCTAACCCAAAGCCCTAGGGTACTTATTCTCAGAACACCATGTGCAATAATGGACAATGAGGTACAAGGGATCTCCACTTCCCTTGCCCAAGATGGTGAAGCCGCAGGTAGGGCTAGACAAAGAAATGATCTAGATGTTGATCCAAAGCTATGATAATCTCACCCCATTCATCAGTAGCATACATGCTTCACATGCACGGTTGTATAAGATTTTGGATGTCATGGTGAGAACACACAGGATCCCAGCAATCGGCTCCCTCACTGAAGTTAAGGAGAAGAACATGGGGAAGCTAAAGCGAGAGGCCACCAACGATGAGTTGGAGTTGAGCATAGAAAACATGCAGAAGTACATTCTTTTCGTAGTCAAGACTAGGCTATACATGCTTCAGGATGAGTTGGACAAGGGTTCCAAGACCATATACCTAGAAGCTATTCAGGTAAGAGTCCGCTATTAGAAAGACATTATCAAATAGTTTGGGGACACCATAACACAATACCAAGCTTGGTATCAGTACGTCACCAACAGTCATCAAGTGAAGGTTTCCGAGTTGGTATTTCCCCAAAATTCAGATTCATAGTATTTTGTCTTGTTAGGTTGTCGCTAGCCTATTTTGTCTCACAAGGGTACATGTGGAAAATTTATATTATTTATAAATATGTTGTAAGTTAAATTCCATGTGTCATTAGTGGAATGTGAATAGTCACAATGTAATGTAATGAGTTATTTATAATGGAAGTTGAATAGTCATGAGGTTAGTCAAAGAGTCAGAGAGGGGAATGTCAAGGGTCACCCCACCCTTTTTTATAAATAGAAGCTCATAAATCATACAATGGGATTTTTGGAGCCAAGATTTTGGCTAGGCTTACTTAGAGAAGGCTTAGGAGTATTATGAAGAGCCTTGGCGTCTCCACAGTGTAGAGTGAGTATACTTCTTTGGAGGAGAAGGTGTTCTTGACTGTAATGTTTCACTATTGGGGTTAGTGGCTATCAATGGTGTACATGTGGTTGGAACTTTCGCTTATAATAATAATAACTAATCCAACACACTTTCATGCATATGTTGTTATTTTAGTTGGACTATTTTGGTTTCTTTAGCAATGCATGTTGTTTAACTTACACATTTCTTATGAAATACTTTGTTTGAAATTCTATGAATCTTGTTGAATGTTTGTTGTTGGATTAACTGTCACTTTGTTTTGTGAACTAATCCGCATTTAAACTAGTTCTATCATTTTGTTCATGTTTTCCTTTCAAGATGCATACTATTATAGCTTTCTAAGGGGCATACTTCCTTTTCGCCTCCATGTGTTATAATCCCCATGCATATCACTTGACTCACTGCAAGGTCACACACTTTCTTTCAACCAAATTCATCATACTTATCTTTGCACGCTACCGCGATCAAGGCACTACATTACCACCCACTACTGGGACTCCTACGCAAAATGGTCTGACGTCTATTTGGGACTTCTTACCAGGGAGATCCCCTCAAATGTTGTTGGCTCTAGCACTGTCAACATTTCTGGCACTAAAAGGAGGGCCAGATGACAAGCTAAGCCCTCAATGTCTACTTTGAATCTTTGCACATCATTCATGACTTACATCACATTCTCAACTCTCACATGTTTTTCTCATGCTTCCGATTTCGATGTGTCGACGAATGTTATAGATGACTTGTCAAGATTTAAATATGATGGTGAAAATGAAACATCCATATTAACTCACAGAATTTCCTTTTTGGGTTTCTGTGACAGGAATGAAATCCCCTCAAATGACAATGCCCGTGGGTTGTTTGCTTACACATTCGAAGGGTGCATTAAGAAATGGTGTCTCACATTTCCTGTAACCTCTATACACTCTTTCAACGATATGTTCAGACATTTAAGCCATGCTCTTTTATTTTATAATCATAAATCACTTAACCACAAACTGCTAAAATTATGAAAATCTCATGAAGAATCTATCGTTCACTTTTATGATGATTTCCATCATTACTATTTTGAGTTTGCAAAATATGAAGTTGACCAAAATTTTTAACTGAAACATTTTAGTATCTTTTTCACATCTCCGAAAATCCGCATGAGTTATAATATTTCGAACCCCCCCCCCCCCCCCAATGTACCTCAGTGTTAGAGATTCCAAATCTAATATGGACAAGGTTATTGTCCCAAGTGACCATCCATCCCTTATAAAAAAAACTCTATCTCCACAGGACAAGGTGGGAGAAGTTTCAAACCTACCCATTCAACTGTCACCTTCTATTCCCACCCCACTTACTCTGAATTTCTATGCAGATTTGCACTACAAGCCTCATGGTTGTCACATGGTTTCATCCCCTTGACCTCCATCAACTGGTTCATTTGATCCTCTAAATTTTGGTGTGTTGTGTTCATCCGTTCTGGATTCCACATGTGATGTTCACAAGGATCACATTATGGATGGAGTTGATTTTGGGAAGCCAACCTACATTATCACTTTTTATGAGTATGTGTGGAATCTGAACAAGAAGTCACGCTGAAGTATGACCCCCTTTTGTCTGCACCTCGTTTGCTTTATCCTGACATCTTCCATGATTCTACAGTTTCTATTTTTTCTTGTGAAAATTTATCCCCAGATGTTTCCACTTCTGACCATTCACATAACATGAGGGATGTCACTTCATCATTTGATTATGGAGAGGAAAACTATTTCTTCCCGAATCTACCCAATCTCTCATATTTCATTTCTAGAAATTCATACGGTTAAATATTTTGTTTCTCATCAACCCCTATTTACGATTCATGAGATCATGAGGATGCCGATGTGTATATAAAGTTTTCTAATAATCATTGTTGTGATCTTTTCACTAATTCACTTGATCATGATTCTGATTTACCTATTATCAATATTTCTAAGCCACTAGTCTTTGATGATCCACCTTCTGATGAAGTGAAATCCCTCAAGTTGTTGAGGCACTTCATCCCAATCTGATGGTTATGTCAAGTTCTCGTAGCATTGAGGTTAGTTCCACTTCTAATTAGAAATCTGTTAAATCTCCCTAGGCTCCTCATCACTCTCTTGTTCACATTGAAAAGCAATCTATTTTACAGTTTCCACATCCTCCACAATAATCACAAGATCCTATCAATCATGCATTAGAGGAGTCATATGTAGAGAGCACTGTTGCGAAATGAAAATTTTCTTCCTTCTTCATGTTTTCTCGTTTGTCATGTTTGAAAGAGTGTACATCCTTGTCATCCATGCACAACGTGACACAACATCATGATACATCTGTAGAGTTCCTTTCATGTGATTTCAATAGTTTATCTTCTATAGACACATTCAAAATTTGAAGGTTTTGGTTTGCGGTACTTCATTTTTCTTGTTTATTGTTTTTCTTGAATATATTTCTTGTTAATCATGCCGTCACTTACATGGGTCAACTAATGTGTTGGTGGCTGAATTAGAAATATCACTTCACATGAGTTGGCCCATGATTTTCTTAGCTTAGGAGTAGGAGTAGTGTTTGCTTTGTATTTTGTTTTCTTACTTTGTTTTGCTTCTTTCCTTTGCTTGTTCGTTTGTTTTATGCACCCTTAGGATTAGTTTCCCCATGATACCATGTTTGGATTCTTGAGACAAGGAGGGTGAAATATAAGAGGACTTATACAACTATAAACAATTGGTTATCTATCTATTCCCTCTCATTATTTTGATCTTGTGTTTATTTTAGTCGATGATACCCTAATGGAAAATACGTTCATTTTAGAGTGAGTCTAGCTGAAATCACAATGCTGGAATATATAACTAGTACCACCTACTCTAGTCGGTTTTATATATTCAATTAGCCCTTGTTAGCTCAATCAAGTAGATTAAGGGGAAGGGTGGAATATTAACAAGTATGTTAGAGGTATATATAAACATCCTTCTTTGAAGGGACAGCCTCTTCTTCTCTCAATAAGTTGGGATCCCTCTTCTACCTCATGAAATAAATAAGTGCCTATGCATAGTTCTTTGAAAATTAAAAAAATAAACTAAAGGAAAAAGAAGAGAAAGGCTTCCTACAAAAATAGGTGAAGCAAGTAACTTTTCCAGGGTACTATCGAGGCTTGCTCATAGGGTAGCAATGCTTGTGTTCCTGAAAGGACTCTGCTAGGGTATTGTCCAGACTTGTTGGCAGCAGAGAAACACCAGAGATGAAACTAAAACTATGATGGTTTATATTACAAGTTCATCGATATACACCTCATCCCAAATAGAGAAAACTAATTTGACATGGCTTGCTATGTGTGCCAACAATAAAGAGAATAGTAGGGGATAAATATTTAACTCAAGCTAGTGATGAAGTCATGGAAATTAAAGAATAAAAAAATACTTCTACAAGAGTTAGACTCGCTTTGCACGAGACAAGATCGTGTTGTAGCAGCTACAAAAATTTTGGCCTGCACCAATTTCAGGGCCTCCCTTGAGAGTTTCAATTGATAATGCACACACACAGGTTCACTCTGTGAGCTCGTGTGAGTCTTTGCACCCCCCTTGCTTGTCTATTTCATTTAGGTTTCTGCATGTTGGTGTCTAATTCATGCCTGCAACCATGCTCTGGTTATACTCAAAGTCTTCCCTGTGTGTGTGCTTGTTGTGTTCGCTATGAAAGCATCTGTCACACTCACACATAAAGTCACATTCACTATCACGCAAGCATTGTCTTGATCAATGAACAATAAATCATGAGTGTCATGCTTGTCACTTGCACCGTTGGTCAGTCATGTTGAACATGTGTGTCTGGATGGTTTCAGTTGTTTCGTCGTTAAGTCATGTGAGTGTGTGTTCATATGATCATCTATGCATCTTTAGATTTTTCACGCACTTAGTAATGTTTGTTGCAATTTTGAAAACCAGACTCCCCTCTGATGACTCGACCATCACCCCGCCATTGACTCGATCGAATATCAACGAGACAGCACAGAAGCACCAAGCTAGCCTATTCAGGTTGTGCTACTCGCAAGCAATTTAATCAACTCTCATGCTAGCCACCCGGTCAATCAAACCCAGTGGTCACCCCTGACTGACTCCCTTAAAAAACAACACAAAACTCACTCTAAGGAGATTGCATAGACAGGTCAGACAGAAACCAAGTGTCCATCCCTGTCTCCTTCAGAAAATTGCGTAGTTTTCCCAATCAGTCATCTAGATAGTCGACTGACTGTTCATCTTGGAAATTGCATAGTATTCATGAGTAGGCCTTTTGCTTCCCATCAGTCAACTCAGTTGAGAAATTTCATAGAAATGATTAGCAAGCTGGCCTCTCAGCCTCAATGCATTTCCTCGCCAGTAGCTCCTAGTAGCAGACTGCCAGTTCGCTCTGGGAATTGTGCAGTTTCTACTGCCAGTCGCTGAGCAACCAACTGGCAGTTCCCTCTAGGAATTGCACAATTCTGGCTGCCAGTGACCCCAATAGACAACTGGCAGTTCCCTTTAGGAATTTCACATTTCTGTCTACCAGTGACACTAGCAGCCAACTGCTAGTTCCCTTTGGGAATTGCGCAATTCTAGCTGCTAGTCTCCTGCAGAGTTTCCCCAAAAAACTGCAAAATCCCTACTAGTGACCCTTCATTCAGCCCAACTTATTCTTCTAAAAAATTGAACAAATCTGGTTGTCCAGATGCCACAGACTGTTCATTCTGAAAAATGTGTAGAGAATGCCTACCTTGCTTCCTACAGCCTAGACTATCCCTCCAAAAATTTGTGCAATTTTGCCTCCTAGCCGAGCCAGACCTCACACACAGTCACTGTCAACTCAAATTGTCCATCTCCACCACTCAGTGACTCTTGCGTAGTTTTCTTCAGCAATACTTGGAGCCATCATCCCACTTCACAACCTTGCTTCCTCTCCTTATCACCTGCATCTAAAACAATCATGTGTCATGGTAGATTAGGAGGTTTTTGGATTTGATGTCATCTCTTCATAAGCCACTGTAGGTACAGGTACACCAACAAACATGGCAAGACGAAGAAGGGGATTAATGAAGGGAGCACATACATAAGGACAAGTTCACCAAAAAATGAATGAATGAATCACGCAAAGCAGGTGAATGCGAGGAATGTGCACCTTTACAAATAGATGAGCATATCAAACCTAACCCCATGAAAGCGAGGAACAACATGCTAAAGCTTCATCAAGCGAACCAAGGACCATCGAAGACTCCGCACACTTTTCCATGCAGAGGTGAAGTTATGATACAACATGAAGACATCCATCACTCATCATCACTATAGCTCAACATGCAATCCAACGGCAAGACAAGTGTGCCAACACTGTCATGTCAAGTCATGTCGAGTTATGTTGCCCACTTCTCCACTATGGGCTATGTTGTCAATCAATTTGATATAACGTGGAAGTCCAAGAGACCCACTTGTGAAAAAAGAGTCATGTAAGTCAAAAAGTCATGAAAGTTGAACATCCATGAGGGTAGTTGAACAACCACAAGGGTCAGTTTCACCCTTGGCTATAAATACCCCCTCATTTGTACATATTGAGGATTTTACACCTCATCTCCTCCCACATAGCCAAGAGAGTTTGTAATATTTTCTTTGAGTAAGTAGTGGCTCCAACACCCCGCTAATGGGGTTAGTGATGTATGGTGTAACGATGTGTCTTGGAACTTTCACTTAATTCATAAGCCTGTTGACAAGCCAACATGTTTTCACACATGTATTGTATTTGTTGTAAGACTAATCTTTAACAATTGTAATGCATGTTGCTTTAACCCGTGTTCTGCATCCGAACTGTTTCATTTGTTCTAATGCATAATCTATTAATGGAAATGTGTTGTATATGTTGTTAATGTTGTCCTGTCCATGTTGACTTCTCTGCTAGACATTAGACAGAGCTTTCACATGAATCTTGCTGTAACAACCGTTGCACTCGTTCATACTGATCTGTGAGTGTTGTACACGTTATCTTGCCTTGTTTGTTATGGCTGCCACTTTTGTGTGGACTACTCCACTGGAAGCTATGTATGTCATGTTATGCTATGTGTTCCCAGCCAAGTTGGGACTAATCCCTTTCAACCTGGAACTCACCTTCACCCTATTCCCCTCACAGTGAAAGAACATTGAAACAAGTACGCTTACACTCACTAGGCACGTGAACCTCACTTCACAAAGACAAAGCAGAGGACTCTCCTATGCTGACAAGTAAGAGTTGAGGAAAATCCTTAAGACAATGGAAACCATACCATCATACTGGATGGAACTCCAACACAAATGGTGTGTGGTCTAGTTGGGACTTCATACCACGGTGATCCCCTGAATGTTGGTGGGTCTAGCACCATCAACATTTCTGGTGCTAGAAGGAGGGCCTAATGAAAAGATGTGTCCTCTCATCCATTTTTTAACCTTTACATATCTTTGCTGGAGCCTTGAACTCTTCTTCCCCCACAGTGTTTTCCAAATCGTGAAGATGTCTCCATCACGGGGAAGTTTTAAAATCTCTTGTCCACTTTCACATATGATGGTGAAGGTAAAGTGGCTTGGCTTGAGTACTTACATGGATTTATTTCCATGCTTAACGAGGAATATGATTTTTCTAACAAAAAATCCAGCTTGCTGCTTGCATACACACTTCATGAATCTCCATTTCGTTGGTTGCTCAGCCTACCGACTGATAGCATGCACTCATTTGAGCACTTTTGTTATCTTATTGAAGACACATTCTATGATTTTGATCCAAAACATCATGACTAAAACTTGTTACAACAACAAAGGACTCTACATGAATCTGTTATTCATTTTTGGTTGTGCTTCTGTGACTTGCAGTTTCAAGCTCTGATGAGACAGATGAAATTTTATTATCTTTGGGACCAGTTCAAGTATTGCCTTAAGAAGTCTACCCGTCCCAAGAGAAAGTTTGAGATCAAACCCCACTTGGAATTCTTCAGAAATGGAGCTGCATAATCATAGATGGACGCAGTCACTATCACAAGTGACTATCCACTATCCCCTCATCAAATAGTTCCACCACTATAAAGTGATGCCGGAAAGCATGAACACACATTTGTTGAACCGTCATGACCTCCCAAGATTGCTCCTTCCGACTTTCACATAGAGTTGGTTGTGAGTCTCATACCTCGTCACATGTATTTTGTACCTCAACCTCCATCTTCGTATTCTGATCATCCTTCGGATAATGTTGTTTTGTGTTCATTCATTCCGAACTCTTCACTTGTTGTGAACGAGGAACAAGACAATGATGGAGTTGGTGTTGCGCAAACAACATGCACTGTCATTCATGAAGAGTATGAGTGGGCGCTTGAGCATAAAAACTCGGTGAAGGATGAATCCCTTCCGTATGAGCCCCCTTCGTTCTTTCCTAACATGGTTGGTGAACCTGCCATCCATGATTTTGCATGTGTGGCTTCATCCACGGATGCACCCATTGTTGATCTTTCGCAGGACACCTCATATATTATCGCATCATCTAACAACGGAGAGGACCAATAATTCACTAGAAATCCAATTGATATTTCATCTGCTCTTTCCGAAAATGCAGAGGGTGAACATCCTTCCTTCTCATCCACCCCTTTGTGTGATTCACCAAGCCATGAGGATTCCATCCAACATCCTGAATTTTCTAATCTTGGTTGTCATGATCGCTTCACCTCATCATCCGATCACGATGTTGATCCACTCGTTAATCCATATAAGCCACTAGTCTATGAAGATCCATCTATCAATGAAGTCGAAACCCAATAGACCATTAAGGCACTTCAGCCTGAGCTGATGGTTATGTTAGGCCCTTGCTCTCCTGAGATTTGTTTCACTTCTGACCAGGAAATTGTTCAAACAATCAAGGCTCCTCATCACTCATCTGTATGCACTCAAGATCAATATTACATGGATTTTACTTCCTCCACTCTAGCTATATGATCCCATCACTCATGCATTAGAGGAATCTTACGGAGCAAGAACACTTGTGAAACACAAGTGGTCTACCTTTCTCACGTTTGCTAGCATATCACGGTCAAGGGAATGCATACACTAAACATCTGCATGCATTGTAGCACAACACCATGGAAATTCCACAGAGTGCATGACATGCACTTTCACTCATTTTTGTTCTAGGGATGCCTGTAAGTTTCAAGTGTGTCTATTTTCATTGTTGTATCTTTCACATTTTCTGGTTCACACAACTAGTTTGCTCACGGACCAAGCCTTTACCAACATGGGTCAACTAATGTGCTGGTGATTGCATTGGAAATATCACTTCATATAATCAGGCCCATGCACCATTATATTAGGAGTAGGAGTAGTTTTTTATTTCAGATTGCTTCCTTGCATGAATGTTTGCTTTCTTGATTTGCATGTTTGTTTGTTTTCTTGCTTGTGTGTTTGATTACTCGCTCTTTTTTCACTTTTACTTCTGCTTTTGCTTTGCTTTGCTTGCTATGCTTAATATTTTTTTTTACATTGGTCTTGTTTTCTTGGTATATTACTATTTTTGTTTCTGGAAATAAGTGCTACAAACTACTATGTTTTGGATTTTGAATGGAGTATGTGGCTGAAATTTGAAGAGACTTGTGACACTGCAGCACTTGGCCACTCTTGTGTCTGCTTTCTCTGTGATTGGTTGCAACCTTTGACCGATTAAGTCCTGATGAAAAATATGAACTGTCTACAAGGAGAGTTTCGGTCCAACCATGAACCTATGTCCACACTGGGAAATCCCATGTATGTACTCAACCTTCTTCTTTGTGTGTTTAAGCTCATCCAACTAGTAGAAACAAAGAAGGGGAAAATCTAAACGAGAAAACCTATGTCAGAGGTCTTACATGATTCTCTGAAGGAACAACATATTTTTCTCCCAATAATTTGAGATCCCTCTTCCACACCAAAAATAAATAAGTGCTTATGTACAGTCTTCTTGAAAAATACAAAGGCGAAAGAAGAGAAAGGATTCCTGCATAGAGAGGTGAAGCATGCAACTCCACAGGGGTACTGACCAAGCTCGCTGGCAGTGGAGCAATGTGTGTGCTCCTACGTGACTCCATCAAGGTACTGTCCAGGCCCACTGGTAGTGGAGCAATACCATAGATGAAAACTTATACTTTGAAAATCTTCAACTCGCGAGCTAAACTACCCTTCTCAAATTCGAAACAATCATATTTAAGTTGAACTTTTGATTGTGTTTGACTGAGTTGGCAAAGGGTGAACCATGTATGTCCATGGGGTAAGTGGAGAAGCTAAAGTAACCTGCACAATGGTTCAATACTCCCTAAAATACTAAGGACCTGTGCTAGCAATGAACCAAAATAGAGAATCTGGAGTTCTACTAGTGTGTTGCCAAGTGTTGTAGTGGCTACAGCCACCCTCCAAAATTTTGGCCTGCACCAATTTTGGAGCCTCCCTTGAGAGTATCATTTGATGACTGCACACACTTGGGTTCACTCCATGATCTCATGTGAGTCTTTGCATCCCCCTTGCTTGTTCATTTCATTCAGGTGTCTACATGTTAGTGTCTAAGTCATGCTTGCAACCATGTTTTGGTTATGCTCAAAGTATTTGATTCATATGTGCTTGTTGTGTTCGCTATGAAAGCATATGTCACACTCACACACAAAGTCACATTCACTGTCGCAAAAGTATCATCTCAATTAATGAAAAATCAAGCACTAGTGTCACGGTTCTCACTTGCACCATCGGTTAGTCATGTTGGACCTGTGTGTCTAGATGCTTTGGGTTGTTTCATTGTCAAGTCATGTGAGTCTGTGTTCATATGATGATCTATGAGTATTTCGATTGTTCACACACTTATTCATTTTTGTTGCAATTTTGAAGACCATAATCCCCTATAATGACCGAATCATCACCCTGTCATTGATTCGATTGACTGTAAACTAGAACAACACAGAAGCACCAAGCTAGCCATTTCAAGCTAAGCTTCTCACAAGCAATTCAATCAACTCTCATGTTATCCACCTGGACAGTTGGACCCAATGGTCACCCTAGACTAACTCCCTTTAAAAATTATGCAGAGGCCACTGACCTCACTTTCTTTGAGGAAATCGCATAGATAGGTTGGACAGATACCAAGTGGTTGTCCCTATCTCCTTCAGAAAATTGCGTAGTTTTCCCAATTAGTCATCTAGATAGTCGACCGACTGTTCATCAAAAAAATTGTGCAGTATTCATGAGTACGCCTTCCACTGCCCATCATTCAACTCAGCTAAGAAATTGCACAAAGATGATCTGCAGTCTGACCTCCCAGCCTGAGTTAATTTCCTCGCCAGCAAATCCTAACAGTAGGTCGACCTTAGTGCGTTCCCCCCCCCCCCATACCTCCTAACAGCAGACTGCTAGTTCCCTCTAGGAATTGCACAGTTTCTGCTGCGAGTGACTGAGTAACCAACTAGAAGTTCCCTCTCGGAATTGCATAGTTTTGGCTGCTAGTGACGCCAGCAGCCAACTAGAAATTCCCTCTAGGAAGTGTGCAATTCTGGCTGCTAGTGACCCCCATAGCCAACTGCCATTTCCCTCTAGGAATTGGGAAGTTTTGGATACTAGTGACCCCAGTAGCCAACTGGAAGTCCCCTCTAGGAATTGCACAATTCTAACTACCAGTCTCCTGGGCAGTTTCCCGAAAGAGCTACGCAATCCTTGCTAGTGACCCTTGATCCAGCCCAACCTATTCCTCTCAAAAATTGCACAAATTTGGCTATCTAGACTTCATGGATTTTTCATTCCAAAAACTACATAGAGCATGCCTACCTTTCCTTCCTACAGCCCAGACTGTCCCTCCTAAAATTTATCCAATTTTGTCCTTGAGCTAAGCCATACCTCACAGACAGTCACTGTCGACTGAAATTTCCCGTCTCCGTCACTCAGTGACTCTTGCATAGTTTTCATCAATAGTACTCGTAGCCATCATCCCGCTTCACAACCTTGTTGTCTCTCGTAGTCACATGCATCTGAAACAATCATGTGTCATGGTAGACTAGGAGGTTTTTAGATTTGATGTCATCTCGCAGGTACACCAACAAACATGGAAAGATAATGAATGGGATGAATGAAGGGAGTACATGAAGAAGGACAAGTTCACTGACAGACGAATGAGAGAAGCATGCAAAGCGGAAAAATGCAACGAACATGCACCTTCGCAAATAGATGAGCCTGTCAAACCTACCAGCATGAAAGCAAGGAACAACATGCTAAAGCTTCATCTAGCAAACCAAGGACCATCAAAAACTCCACACACTTCGCCATGCAAAGGTGAAGCTATGATACACCATGAAAACATCCATCACTCAGGAGCACTATAGCTCAACATGCACTCCAACAACAACACGAGTGTGCCAGCACTGTCATGTTAAGTGTTGTCAAGTCATTTCATGAGTCATGTCACCCAGTTTTCCACTATGGGTTATGTTGTCAATCAATGTGATATAACGTGGAAGTCTAAGAGACCCACTTGTGAACAAAGAGTCATGTAAGTTGAAAATTCATGAAAGTCAAATAGTCATGAGGGTAGTTGAACAACCACAAGGGAATGTTTCACCCTTGGCTATAAATACCCCCTCATTTGGTTCACCTCAGCTCTTACCACATAAACAAGAGAGTCTGTAATATTTTCTTTGAGGAGTAAGTAGTGGCTCCAACACCCTGATGATGGGCTTAGTGATGTATGGTGTAACGATGTGTCTTGGAACTTTCGCTTAATTCATAAGCCTGTTAACATGCCAACACATTTTCACACATGTATTGTATTTGTTGTAAGACTGATCTTTAACACTTGTAATGCATGTTTCTTTAGCATGTGTTCTACATCTAAACTATTTCATTTGTTGTAATGCATAATCTATTAATGGAAATGTGTTGTATGTGCTGTTAACATTGTCTCGTTCGTGTCGACTGCTCTGATGGACATCAAACAGAACTTTTAAATGAACCTTGTTGTAACAACCATTGCACTCGTTCAAACTGATCCATGGGTGCTATATGTGTTATCTTGCCTTGTATGTTGTGACTATTACATCCATGTGGACTACTCCGCCTGAAGCTATGTATGTCCTTTTGTGTTGTGTGTTCCTAGCCGAGTTGCGACTAATCCCTTTCAACATGGAACTCACCTTCACCCTCTTCCCCTTAAAATGAAAGAACCATTGACACAAGTACTCTTACACACACCAAGCACATAAACCTCACTTCCCAAACAAAAAGTAGGCCACTCTCCTATGCTCATAAGAAAGAGTTGAGGCAAATCCTTAAGACGATGGCGACGGGGCCATCATACCAGATAGGATTCCCACACCAAATAATGTGAGGTCTAGTTAGGACTTCATACCGGCGTGATCCCCTGAATGTTAGTGGGTCCATCATCATCAACATGTAGACACAGAGATTTGGAGTTCTTCTAGTGTCATGAATGTTGTAGTGACTACAACCACCCTCCAAATTTTTGCATATGCTTCATTTAGGAGCCTCCCTCCTAAACCACAACAAATTATCTCACACTGAACCAGGTACTTGTGATTTCACTCGGCTTTATCTTTTGCTTTATGGCTTGTGTTTCTTACATGATATACTATCTAACCCACAAGCCAATCTCTTGACTTTGTTTCAACCCAGTTGTCGGCTTTCTTTAGTGAATTGCACAATCCTTGAGGGCAACCAGCCTTTAGCCTCAAAATCACACAATTTGAGCTGGAAGTGAGCCCTCAGCTCCAAAAATGCACAGAGACATTTGAAAACATACCTTCATCTGGGAAACTATGTAGAGCATCAGGGGTAGCTAAGGGCACTCATCGCAAAAATTGCGCGGAGTCATTTCCCTAAGCCACTGCCCAACACATGAGCAAGTGAGTTTCCTAGTTCTCCCTGAAACTACGTAATCTCTCTAGCCAGTGCATGGTAGCTTTTCCTAAAAAAGAAAAAATGAAAAATCTATAAAGAATTCGTAGAAAGTAGGGATCTACTTTTAGTAGTCTGAGTGGCACAAGAGTTATTTTTGGAAATTGTCACCAAATGTTGCTTTTTCCTAGGATTTTGGCCTTTTCATCATAAACCCTAAATCAAACAAATCTATTTAATGGATGCCACTAACGCTCATTTTAGCTTGGAGCTCTAGTATTCCCAAGGAGATCTAGGAACCTTTGACACAATTGTCGCATTTTTTCTAGGTAAGTTTTTCTTTTCTAGTCTTTTTCTACTTTTTCTGTCACTTTTGTTTGTTTTTCTTGTGAGAGTGTTGTTTTACTAATTCTATTGAAATATCTCTCATGTTTTCATTTGTTTTATCTTTTAGAAGTGATTTTTTAAGTTTTGCATTGCCTTCCCCAAGTGTCACATTGATTACCCATTTTTTGTACTAACAGTCGTTGTTGTGGTGACTCTGTCCATGTGCTTCATTGTTTTTCAGTTTGAATGATTCCTTCACTTATTTTATTTGCATGCATCATCATTCACTCATATCTAAACCCATAATCACTCCCACCTTTAGATCTTCTCGTTTTCATGATTTCATTGAGAATTTCTGGGCTTCCTTGGCCCAAATCTTGCTCCTTCTTGACATGAACTACGCATTTCTGGATCTCAAGGCTCTACCTTGGCTCTAAGAATTTCACCAAGGCTACCAAGGCCTAGCTCCAACTGTGCATTGTGCAGTTCCAAGACATTGTACTAAACCTTGGCCACTAGGATTATGCAATGTGTAGTCTCACTTGGTTTAAGCATCACTGAATTGTACATTATGTAGTTCTAGTTAGCAAGCCCTCCCCACTGGAAGCTGGGAGTGCAGAACTCGCAATAGCACCTAGAAGTCAGTCACCTCTCAGAGCCATGATTGCACAATTCTTCCCAGCAATTACCTAATTTTTTTGTTTCGTCTGTTCTTGAAGTTCTTTTGGTTTCAGGCTAACATTTTCATGCCATGAGTTTTCTTTTTGTCTCTAGGTGTAGAAACTATTAAGAAACTCTCCAACAATTACAGATAACATGGATTCTGAGAGAGATACATCAAAGGATATTGTCAAGAGTAGCATTGGGGAAGCATTTGAGAATGTGTCAGTGAATTTTCCAGTTTATGCAAACACTCAATTGTTCATTGAGAAGGGCATGAAGTTAACATGCTAGAAATCAAGGATATATTTGTAGGGGACTTCAAGGAAGATCTAGAGGATCGGTAGGTGTATGTCAATATCGACCACTCAGGTTTACATAAGGTGGCATGTAGGTACCCTACCTTCCCTTATCTAGACAACATCCACTAGATTATCTCACACACATATCTAGAGACAATGTCATCGAGCAGTCACAATGGGACATAGCTTGCTACCTTCAGGATGAGGAAATATCATCAAATATATCACTTGCCTCAGTGGGTGAACTACATGGATACACTTTTCTATGCCACCCATAAATTTGTAAACATAAGAGATATTATCAAGGGCTGGGTGAAAGAGATGTCGAAATTAAGAGGAACGCACACTCATGTTTACAAGACAAAGCCACTCATAAAGGCCTACCAATTCTTAATCATATTTTCATTCCAATTATATGGTCAAAAGAGCATGAAGACCTTTCCAGAGAATTGGGAGGTTGTGTTGGACTAGTTGGTGAATGACGGAAGGCCACTCAACTAATCGGATTTGTTTGCTCTTCAAGTGAAAGTCCATATGAAAAAAGCCCAGAATATGACCAAGGATGAGCCAATGAGATTTTACATGTCTGCATATTTACTTAATGCAATATTTTCCCAACATTAGTTTCCTCACATGGGTTGGACATGGACACCCAAAGATAATGACGTCAAAATTTATTGCAATTTTCTTTCTAAATGCAGCTACCGAGGAGTTATGAAGAGGCTAGTTGACCATTTCATCATCCTGGTGTATAAGTTGGCCTTTGACTAGGATCCACCTTTCATGTCCCAAGAGGTAATGGAGGCAATACTTAACCTTGCATATCAGCCTGCCTCACTCGGTGGCACCTTCATCAGGATGTTTGGCCGAGAGAAATATCTGCATGTTCTACCAAGGTATACCGTGGAGAAGTTGGTCATGCAAGAGGTCTCATATAATATCTCCATAGGGTTATCAGTAGGATGCAAAGGAGGAATAAGGCATTATTGGGTGGTGTTATATTATTTCCATGACTACCCTATGCATGGAGCGAGCAACTTTTGGTGGTAGGCCCCCTATACGGGGTTCGGGGCAGCACCGTGGGAAATTTTTTTTGGACCCTATATTAGGTGGGAAGACCTACCTATGATTTTTTCCATGGATTTCACACATGGTTTTGGGCACGAGGGTTTTCTATCCATGGTATTTTGTGGATATGGTAAAGGGAACTATGGTTATACTCTAATCCAAGGTTAATGGATTGGGGTTTATGGATGCTTCGGCATGTATATATATGTATTGTAACATTGAAAGGAATATAATGAAACATAAATTTGGTAGTCCTGGTTTTGGGATATAGGGGAAAATCTCTGTGTATATCTGTTTTATGTTTCATTATCTCACCATTGTTTATTTTTTGTTTTTAGAATTCATATGCAGGTAATTTTTGTATAGAGGTAAAACCTGCATTTGGTATCAGAGTTTTTTTTTATTCAAGGGGACACCTTTGCTACTAAAGGGTTTTTCTCGGTCCTGTGGTAGACCTTGTTTTGTGGGAGATATGTGGGATCGATTCTTGTGGTGAAAGAAGATGGCGAGCAGTGGAAAGATAGAGATTGAGTAATTTAATGGTCAGATTTTTGAGTTGTAAAAACTCAAGATGGAGGATTTGCTGGTGGATAAATATGAGTGGATCATGGTAGATCTAGGTACTAAGCCACCAACAATGTTAGCTGAAGACTGAACGAAGCTAGATCGGAAGGCAAAGAGAACAATATGATTGTGTGTCTTGGATTCAATATTGTGGGATGTATCAGGGGAAGCTTCGGCGAAGGCTTTGTGGGACTAGTTAGGTACTTTGTACCAATCTAAGTATTTGGTGAATAAAGTGTTCCTACGAGAAAATCATATAACCCGAGGATGAAAGATGGAGACTCGATGATAGAGCATATGAATGCATTTAATACTATCGTAAGCTAGTTATTATCTATTGATATTAAAAATTCATATGAAGATAAGTGCATCAGTTTGTTGTGTTCTATACTAGATTCGTGGGATGGTTTAGTTGTTGCAATAGCTAGAAATGTAAATGCCTTGTAGTTTGATAAAATAGTCTCATTCTTTCTGTTGTAGGAGATGAGATGGAAAAACATGGAGGGCCAGAATGGTGATGCCTTGTCTATACGAGGACGGCCCCGGAAAATAAACAAAAATAAGTCCTCACGTGGGAGATATAAATCTCTAATAAAATGTTTAAAGGTGTTCTTGAAATGTGGAAAGGAAGGGCACTTCAAAAGGGACTGTGAATCTAAATCTCCTGAGAAAGAAAAGGGATCTGATGATGCTCCTTCTGTAGATGCAAAAACCAACTTAGATGAACGTGGGGATATGTATTTGGCTTCTTCTTCAATTACACATGTAGATCATGAGGCATGGTTGATTGACTCAGGTGCATCCTTTCACTTCACTCCCCATAGGCAGTGGTTCTGCGATTATGAGAAATCTGATGGTGGTGATGTCTTCTTAGGGGATGACAGGAAGGCTATAATCATTGGTCATGAAAAATTCAAGTTGAAGTTGCAAAATGGAAGGATTAGAACACTTTTAGTTATATTCATGCATTAGCCTGAAATATAATTCCTCTAAGCAAGTTGGATGATGCAGGTGTAAAAACAATGTTTGAGAAAGATACCTGCAAGATGGTTTGTGAGCACTGGTATTGATGCAATGAGTTTGAATTGGAACTCTGTACAAGATTTAGGGTAACATTGTTATTAATGGGTGCAACAATATTGTGGTTCCTAAAAGTGGAGTAGAAAATCTAGTGGTCTCTAGAGAAAGGACCATGCTATGGCATCAAAGGCTTGGACATATTGGAGAGAAGGACATTTGAATACTTCATGGTAATGGTATGGTAGAAGGTATGTCTAATTTCTCTCCAGATTTTGATTTCTGTGAGAATTGTGTATATGGTAAGCAAAATTGGGTGAGCTTCCCCTCTCATGGTAACAAGGCGAAATAGATACTAGAGCTTGTGCATAGTGATGTGTTTGGATCTATGTTGGTTCCATCACTGGGAAAGTATCTATACTATGTATCATTTATAGATGACTTCTCAAGGAATACATGGATATATTTCCTCAGGAAGAAATTTGAAGTCTTTGACAAGTTTAAAGAATTTAAGGCTCTGGTGGAAAACCAGACAAAGAAGAAGATAAAGGTGTTGAGGACAAATAAAGGTGGAGAATTTTGCAAGAAGGAATTTGAAGAGTTATGTAAGAATTGTGGTATAGGACAACAAAATACTACTCCATACACACCTCAACAAAATGGAGTTGCAGAAAGAATGAAAAAGACATTGATGGTAAGGGAAGAAGCATGCTTAGTGGTATTGAGTTAGGAGAATAATTTTGGGTAGTTGATGGAAAGGGAACGAAGCATGCTCAGTGGTGTCAAGTTAGGAGAGGAATTCTAGGTAGAGGTGGTGGAGAATGCATGTTACCTGGTCAATAGATCACCTTCATCAGCGTTGGAAGATAATAATCCATAAGAGGTATGTATTGGTAAGAAACCTTCTCTTTCACATATGAGGGTATTAGGATGTGATTCATATGTACATGTCCCAAAGGAGAAAAGAACAAAGTTTGATAGTAAATATTAAAGGTGCATCTTTATTGGGTATAAGGATGGTTTAAAAGGTTAGAATCTTTTGAACCCATAAATAAGGAAGGTTGTGTACAACCGAGATGTGGTGATTAGAGAGGTGAAATATGCCATTAAACATGAATTCCTACAAAAGGAGCCTGAGAAGATAGAGTTTGAGCTAAAGGAGGAAGAATCAGACTCCACAATATAAGCAGAATCAGAACATGAAGATCCACAAACTCCAACTGTGAGAAGATCAAGTCGAGAAAGAACGCAGTCAGAAAGGTATACTCCATCTGCTTTCTATTCAAAATTTGATTTATCTATTACTAATGATGATCCTGGAACTGTGAGGGAAGCGGTAGATTCAGATGATGGAAAATTCTGGAAAGAGGCCATGGTTGATGTAATGGCATATTTGCACAATTATGAGGCTTGGGATCTAGGGGAGTTGTCAGCTGGAAGGAAATCCTTTGGTAGCAAATGGGTGTTTAAGAAGAAGATGAATGCAGAAGGAAAGGTGGAGAAATAAAAATATCAGTTGGTAGCAAAAGGTTTTACCCAGGTGTCAGGAATTGATTTTGGTGATATTTTTTCTCCTATTGCCAAGCTAGTTTCTTTTATATTACTTTTATCTATTACTGCTACCTTTGATTTTGAGGTAGAACATATGAATGTGAAGATGACATTTATTCATGGGGATCTGGAAGAAGCGATCTACATGAAGCAACCCGAAGGCTTTGTAGTGAAGGGTAAGAAAGAATTGGTATGCAAGTTAAAAAGTCTCTGTATGGTTTAAAACAGTCACCAAGGATGTGGTATCAGAAATTTGATACATTTATGCGGGGACTTGGCTTCACTAGAAGAAAAGTAGACCACTATGTGTATTTTAAATTAATTGGTGAGTGTGTTATTTATCTGTTCTTGTATGTGGATGATATGTTGCTGGTTGGAATTGACAAAGAATTTATCCAGGATTTGAAGACCCAATTGTCCTCCAAATTCGACATGAAATATCTTGGTGTTGTAAACTATATTTTGGGCATGGAAATTAAATGAGATTGGGCAAAGAGGAAGATCTAGTTAAACTAGAGGAAGTATGTCGAGACAATACTACAGAGGTTTAATATGAAGGATAGTAAACTAGTGAAGGTTTATATTCCTGTAGGTGTAAAGTTATATGATGAATGGTGTCCCAAGACACAAGAAGAGCAAGAGGAGATGTCCCATGTTCCATATGCAAGTGTAGTCGATAGCCTGATGTATGCAATGGTCTATACTAGACCATACATTGCACATGTAGTTGGAGTATTGAGCAGGTTTATGTCAAAACCAAGGTAGAAGCATTGGACAACAGTGAAGCGGGTTTCTAGGTATTTGCGTGGCACTAGTGATTATGGTTTGTACTACCAATGAAGACCATGATTGGATAGAGTTTTGGACATAAATGGCTTTTTTGATATAGACTGGGCTGGAGATCTACATCAGAGAAGATGTACAAGTGGTTAAGTATTTAACCGTTTTGGAGGTGTAGTCAATTGGATGAGTAAGAGACAGTCTGTTGTGGCACTTTCAACTATAGAGGTAGAATACATGATAGCCACTCATGCAAGCAAGGAATATGTTTGGTTGTAGAGCTTGTGTTCAAGTATGGGGTTAGTACAACAACCTAAAAGGATAGGCTGTGACAGGAAAAGTGCAATTTTCTTGGTAAAGAACCCTGCTTATCATTCAAAGACAAAGCACATTGATGTTTTGTATCAATTTTTGAGGGATATGGTTGAGGACAAAAAGGTGATTTTGGTAAAGGTGGATGTTGAAAATAATACTAAGAGGGGGGGTGAATCAGTATTATCTAGTCCTTTTAACAATTCTTCCTTATTTATACTTTGAATTATTTTTGCATATCAGTACCATAAAACAATGAGCATGAACAGGAAAAACAGACAGTCACATCAAAGAACACCAGATATAAGGTGGAAACCCAATGTGGGTGAAAACCACCTGCTGCAATATGTCTCTATCTTCTTTCAAATTTAGAAACTTCTTTTACAATGGTCTTGTACTCGTGCAGTCCTTTACCAGTACGCAGGCTGCAACCTACAGAGAGCTACAACTCTCTCT